>KZ806947.1:339786-350328 GCA_000696205.2 Oncopeltus fasciatus
TATATATATATATATATTGCCCCTCAGCAATTAGCTGATTTTCCTAAATTTACTAAGTTTATGCTTGTCAGAATTAAAATTTGAAAATCTTATTCAGTATTCCAAATGAAATGTTCAGCCCTTATATGTGGATAAGGATTAATCATTAGAAGAAATTAGAACACATAAAGTTACCGGATGAGAGCTCAAAGCTGAAATGAGTGCATTTTATTCTTTCTTCTTGCCCCATTTTCATCCTCCAAAATAAAATATATGGTCTATACTCTTTATCTTTAACAAACACACACACTAGTAGATGATTCTTGTGTTATCTAATTGTTCTTCATTACACTTATAACTAAAGCAATAAATCATTATTCATTGAGTTATATTTTTATTTCACATTGAGATTTCACAAGATGTTTTGAAGCATTATCTCTTGCTTTCAGAAAAGAAAACTATCCAGGGAAAGAGTTTTGCTATGTTTACTATGCTCCTCTTAACTTCCGGGACATTATGTTAGCTTCAGGAAAGCTTTCTCCTGACGCACTTCCTGGTGACTTGGCTGGTCAGGTACATGGAATTAAGAACTTATTTTTAATAAAATGATCTTTAAAATATTTTGTCTTGTGTCTTCGTAAAGGCTTATTCAGATTTAATTTGTCAATCCTACATATTACAAATGAGGAAGATTTGTCCAATATCTTCATGTAGATGCCAATGCTCTCACATTATGAGAAGATGAATAAAATTAGTAAAGGATTGAATCAAATTTCACATAATGATCTTCCTATAAAAAAAAAAGCAGTCATGGCTTATTAGGGCCCTGCACGCAATAGTTTCTTAAACTAAACTTAAATAAACTTTATTATTCTATTGATTATTTATTTTGATAAATGCTTTATAAAATAAATAACTACTAAATTTTATCAAAATAGATAATATTTCCTAAAATATTACATATTAATGAGTATCAAGAAAGTTATAAATTTTGACTTATTAAAACTTTTTTCTTATGTAGGTCTCTGGGTTGATGTTGCTAAAAACAATTTTTAACTCAGAACATTTCCCTACCAACTTGCAAGGCTACAAATTTCACCTGCTATTTCATTAACATTTAATTAATAAATATTATTATACAATATTATTATATTAGATGTTAATTATGACAATCTAATGAAAAATATCTTTATTTAGGACTGTATTTTGGGCTTGGAATTTTCTGGCCGAGATAGCAAAGGAAACAGAGTAATGGGAATGTTTAGTGCAAGAGGCCTAGCTACCACTGTACTTGCTGAACCTGAGTTTTTGTGGCCTGTTCCTGCCAAGTGGAGCCTTGAAGAGGCTGCTACCATACCTGTTGTATATTCTACAGTAAGTATCAATTTATATGTTTCAGGATATTCATTTACTATTCCCAAATTTATATGCAATTTTTATTGCCCATTTTAACAATAGCTTAAATCCGGAAAAGTATTATTATTCCCACAAATAATGCAAAAAGTTAATATTTTTATGAATAATAGTTTAATGAGTCTGTTAATAATAAAAACAAATTGAGAACAACTTTAATCATAAAAATGTTTACCATTAACATTTTCTACTAAAATTTGTACTAATTTAATCTTTTGTAAAACCTTACATTTGATTAATTGTAAATTAATTTTTTAAGCTATCTGTTAAAGACATAAGTAAATTTGTTTTGATACTTTAAACATTTACTCATACATGGACAAAAACAAGAAAAAAAACCTATTCAACAAAGAACTAGATTCTTTTTTAAATAATTTTTTAGTGAAGAAATTGTTTTCAAATGTTTTCTACAATTTTCTGACCTTTTAAAAGATAAAAATAAAATAAATTGATCCTCTTAAGTTTTAATTCCCATTAAATATTCATAACGATATCTTACTCCTTGATATACTGTCCATGTATGTGTACGTGAATAAAATATGTCTAATTTTAGCAAAATACGCTTATTAACTTAAATACATTTATTTTTATAACTACAGTCAATCCGAAATCACTTACTTGATTTTTTAAATTTCCGTGACTTTTATTTAAATGTAATATGCCTCTGTATAAGGGACTACGATCCTAAATTCTGTGAAATTGTGTCCTCACTCATATTTCCTCATTTTAACTATGGTCTCTTACCGGAGAACTAGAGGATAGGCTTAAGCTTCTGCTAAACTGTTTCATCAGGTTTGCCTTTGGTTCTCCGAGGAGCGCTGACGTTACAGAACTGTACTCCGAGTCTGGATAGTAATACCCATCTTAATGTACGTAATATTTCCTTGGTTCTCTCCTCTATCAAGTCATATTTTCCCATTCCCCTCCCTACCTCTATGATCTTTTAACTTTCAAATCCTCAGTACCTTCCCGCCCCACCCGTTCTCGACTTTCTGACCTTTATCTTCCCTCTTAAAAATCCGCTGCATTTAGTCGTTCCTTTCTCATCAGATCCTGCAGGCTCTGGAACTCGATCCCTCTAAATATTCCTCGCTCCTCCTCGCTCGGATCCTTCGAATCCCAGCTATTACCAGGAATCTCTAAACTATGTCGTGTTTATTTTTAATTTTTATTTTTTTATCATGATTTCTTGTTATTGTATTAGTTTTGAGTCCCATTGGTTTTTCTTGTGTCGCACTCATTTTCTTTTATTTTATTACCCAATGTTAGTTTTTGATTTTTAATACCTATTTTTCATATTTCCGTACTTGTAAAATAAGATAGCGATTATATCACAATTTTGGGTTAGTGGTAAACTCCCACTGTTTACTTGTCGAAGTTATACCCTCAAGCTTGATTTAATATTGCGAGAATTCCAGAGTTAAATGTTATGTGTTTACATTGGTTCTCAAAACTCGTATGCCCACTATCGTTTAAGTTTTTTCTAAGAATGCAGTATCATAATCTTTAGAGGAGTTACGTACCGCACTAACATTAGAGGAGTTACGTTTCCTCGTAAAATGTATTTGAAAAGCCTAGTCCTGATTTAATTTGTACCCCAACACAGAACCGTAGAATTAATTTTAAGAGATAGTGGTTGAGGAAATGGAAAATGTAAATAGGTTGAAAATTGATTATTTATAAAATATTTGTTTTTAACCAATAGATAATCATATAATATTATCATGTAGTATTATATGGTAATGTATTATATTATATTGATGTGGATCTCATTGATTTTGCAAATCTGCAGATTTTTATTCGTAGTCTATTTATTTAAAGTAATTATTTTTTCTTTAGTCTTACCTTAGCAATGATCTATGCTCAATGAATATTTACCTAGAAATATCCTTGCCTATCTGGAAATATTATCCGTTACTTCAACCCTCTGTGCTCTCATAGAACCATGTAGGATTTCTTAGCAAATTACTACTATTGAAAGTTTGAATAGAAAATTTCATCGGTCTTTAAATAAATTACAAAGAATATTATAAATTCAAATGTTATTATTATATCTGTGATCACATTTCTTTTACATATTTTCCTTGTTTCAGACTCATTCAAAATGTGAAGGGTTATTCATGAGGGCGCCGGGGTAGCTCATGGGATCCGTTCGGGTCTCCCAATCCTAGCGCTACGGGCTCAAATCCCGTCTGATCCCGAATGCGATGGCAACCTTTACGTGGCCCTCCCTCCCCGACCCTATGTGATTAAAAGGGGGGCTGACACTTACTGAAAAAAAAAAAGCGTTATTGAATAAACTGATGATTTGAATTTTAAGCTAAACTCATTTTCATTTATTCAATATTTAATGCCGTTACAAAAAAAGAAAAAAAGAGAGAATAAAAAACATTTTTACGCTGTTATCTCTTGGCTGTTGTCCCGCTTAATAATGTATGTCTGTCCTCAGAATGGTTTATACTAGAATGTATGCGCATACATTACCCGGGAATATATGAAGTTATGTGATCCAGGCTTTGTACGTACAGTTTTTATCGGCTAAGATTTCATATAGACTTAACTACCGTCTTGAACATTACATATGAAAGTAATTATAAATAATAATAAATTTAATATAAATTTTAAAGATAATATTATGTTTATAAGTTGCTGTTCTAAATCTCACATCAGGTCAATCAAAATAAATAAATTTATTTCATCGCTTGTGATGGAAAACATAAATATTGAATTTGGTTTTTATATTAAAAAAATAACGAGGACCCCCAACCTAAAATTTGCATTCTTAAACAATTTCATATAATATACATGTTAGAAAATAACATTTAAAACAAATTACGTTCTTTAGAAATTTTCGTAGCTGTAATAATAACGAAGATATTACGATAACAAATTTGCATCCCTCTCTAAACTCCCCTCCCCTTCAGCAGAATATAGTCGTTACAGTATCATATTTCGTGATTAAACAATCGATAATATCTTCGTGTTTTTAAACTAATAATTATACATAATTGGCAGAAAATGTATTTTTTAACTTTTACATGTCCTTACAGTTTTATGAAATACACATTTTGGTAGTCATTATCTTGTTATTGTTAGAGTTGAGAGTAAAAATTTCTGGTTTCGGTTAAAACCCCTCATCTTCCAATATCAATTACAGCTATTAATTTGATTATATCAAAAATAATACGTAATGATCTAGATATTAGAATTAGATATTTGCGTTTCCTATTCATTAGCGGTGAAGAATCAAAGAAGTTTTACAAAATAATTAATAGAGCATATAGGAATAGCATATTTTTTTAAAGGGAAATCTACCGAAAATCACGAACATTGGCTTAACAGACGAACCCAATGCGTGTTTATTTGAAACTGATTAACACCAACCCGTTTCAAACCTCACCCTTGTTGGAAGGGAAGGCTGTGTTAGTTTCCAAACCATAATTCAAGATGGCCGAAACCTTCTAGAAGATATTTCCGCGACTTCTCTCTTTACAAAGTTTATTGTTTCATATATACTATTCTGCACTCAAACCTCTTCATATTTCTCGAGTTTGACTCATAAATAATATACCAGAGGAAAATGTAATTATTATGTCAGCGTATTCTTCTACTGTAAGAAGAAATTAATAATGTGCATTACTCTGGACTATGTTTAGGTCCAAGGCTTGGTGGAGTGCGGATGGAGCAGGCACATGCGCACTCCACAATCAGGCCTTCCTCCGAGAGCATGCACAAAAGCCTGCAATAATGACCACGGGAGAGATATCAGGGTGGTGCCGCTGCCGGTGCCGGTGCTCTTGGGGTTGCCCCTCTTTGGGTTCTCNACTCCCTTCTCCTCTGCTCAATGATATATATATATATATATAATACTACTGTATTATGCAAAGTTCTATTATTATGTAGAATGTATAGTTCTATTATTATATTGGTGCCATTGTACGGTACACTTGTGTTATATTTGATAATTTTTGCAAAGGAAGCCCTTTAGAAGCGCCCTTTCCACACGGTCAAAACCGGAAGATGTATTTATTGATTGTCGTAAAAAAAAAAAAATAATAATAATAATAGCCGCTATTACTCATACGAAAAATACATTTTTTGGGTAATATGGGAAATTTAAGTTTCTTCCTGCAAATTGTGGGGCGAGTACTATAATATGATCGGCCATAGGGGAAGGAAGTTTAGAGGAAGACGTAAATTTAAAAAATATTTATATTTTCGTTGTCAATATAGTTAAGAAAATTTGGAGGTTTAGTGAGGAATAATTATCTAATGGTTACTATATTTGATATTATTAGTTTTTTTCTTTTTTAATCTCTATATTTTTTGTTACACAATGAAATAAATTTTTTTTTTAAATTTTATTTTCTGTAATATTTATAACATTTATCAGGGAAAATATTAAGGAATGATAGTTGGATGTTGAGAGTTCTCTATTCAACTTTCTGCGGATCAGGAGATACAGGCTTATAATATTAAACTCTTATTTAAGGACATTTATGTTTATTTCATTTATTTTATACGATTGGTAAATATGCTTAGTTTTCAGGACTCCTGCGATTTAGTGGATTTGCAGACTTTCTCGGTAATGCTATATATCGTCTTCCCATTTTATCTTAAAAGAAATAAGTTTTTCTGAAAACGTGTGTGCTTTTATGGCTTTTCGAACCACTGTACGGCACCCCATACTAGAGCTCTAGTGTAGCACATGGAAGGAATTGCTTCTTCTACCGCTATTGTAATACAACATTTTGCTGGGGGAACTTGCCTTGGAAAAGCCAGTGCTTCGAATCCCCGCCGAGAGTTCGTTCCAGAAAGTTCGACGAAGTTTCCGCTCCTTCAAGAACATTCCAGTATTCCATGTGATTGAAATGTTCTGGGAGGTTCGAGAACTTTCAGGCGTGGCTGTAAAAGGAGACCTACAAGGGTCGTATTTACAGTGATATCTATAGCGTCAATACTTACTTTACTTCACAGTAGTATGAAAATAGTAAACTCTTATACTTTCTCAGTGTTTACCTCTCTCATATTCAGTTTTGTTTTTTTTTACCACCTGTGTTCTTTATATATTGAATGAAACTCTTTGATCCTGTATCAGTGTACGATACATTGCAAATCACAAAACAAGTAACGCATCCTTAACTCCAGGGAACAAATTAGAAGTTATAACTAGAGGCTTAATTTAAACAGAATTGGATTATTCGAATATCAATTAATGTAAATAGGGTCGAATTAAGCTACTGTTACCAAAATCAACTTATTTATCATCGCAGTTTGGCCCGTTTGACACTCAATTAAAAAAAAAATGATATCCTAAATAAAATGCATATTAGTGTCCTCCGATCATGTTTATTTTTATTATGATTCACATATTCATCAATAGGTATATATATATANTTTAACTGAGGGAAGTTTGCATACGGCCGCAAATTAAACAGGGTTTGCTTTAGTGGACTAGAAACAATCCCACACATCCGTCCCTAAGCCCCTCCAGCCGGTTTTTTGTAAGGGGTGGAAATCACCCCCTTTCCCTGTATATGTTTAAAATTATATTTAAAAATTTATCTCCTCAGATTAGTATAAATAATTAAAATCTGTATAGTTGTCTACTCGATTTCATTGAACCTAAATTTACAAAATTGACATTTAGCCGGCTTAAATGAAGGGAAGGGACCCGTCAGTGACTCCCCAAGCATGCGGGTTCCAAGAGAGGCTTTTATCGAGAAACTCCTTCGGTATTTAATATAGGGTGGCCAGCTGTTGATAGCTCCTCTTTTCCTGACTTTTAGATGTTTATAAAAATAAAATAAAAATATGATCTTCATACTGTCTTTTAATTATTTCCCCCACCCTCAATTTTAAGGTCCGGCTAAAGCTTTCAGACAATGAGTTACCCTTCTACTCAATAACTGTAATGCTTATAGGCAAATATTTTTAATTTCAGGCCTCTTGTAACCTTCCTCTTGATTGAATGGATTTTAATAAGTTTTCGTTATAATATCTTCGACCCTCTAGAGCATTAGATGAGGCGATTATTAAATTTTTGTCCATAGTATCATTCCCACATGGATCCCTCCGTGTTTCTGCAGCACTCCGAGATTTGGGTTTTCAAATAAAATATTGGACGAAGTGGTTTGATTTCTTCTTCTTAAGATTTGATTTTAAAGGTCCCAACAACATTCTGATTTATACTAAGGATGATTTTAGTTGGGGTTCGGTCGAGGTAGACCGAAGGTACCACTACCTTGACCGAACCCCAACTAAAATCATCTTAGAATAATATCTACGGTCAACAAACTCTCCTTTTGAACATTCTGATTTATAGCAATCTTTTCACAACTAAGCTCTGGTTGGTTCACAAACATCAGGGCTCTTAAATCTGTTTAAATATTTTCCTTATTTTATCATTAATTGAGAAAATATTATGACATTAACTTGATTCCCAGACCTGTATGTAAATAATGAAATTGTGCGAAAATTGGAATTTTTTGATCGTGAAAATACTTTTTCACTGAAGTTTCTTTCCTTTTAATGTCTTAAAGGGCCGACTTTTAGCTGGTTTAGAACAATGAACTTTATGTATCTTATGTATCGGAGTTACGTATGTAGGGAACCTAATTTTATTGCTTTCATGCTCCTAACCTCCTCGATCTTTCTTCATTAATATAAGTCAGGCATTTATAACTGAAAATAAGCATTTATAACAGAGGCCTAATGGCCTAATGCCTCTTTAGTTTTTAGTGATAGGGAATAGTGATTGATATCATGAAGGACTCTTTGGTTTGAAACGGTTCTCGTACTTTTTTATTATATTGTTTAATGTCAATAAAATAATTACTAGCCATATTTTATTGTAATTCATCTTCTTTTTCTTGAAAATATTGAATGAGCTTTTTAGGTTGTTTTTTCTCACAATATTTTAGCGGTATTTATGCTTGTTATTTTATTTTTTATGTGAAACGTTAGTGAGCTGCCAGACGTTTTTGTGAGAGGCAGATGGATTATATCCGACGATTTATATGTAACCTTTGTTAGATGTTTAGTGTGATGTGTTGGGGGACTCTCTGTAACAAATGTCTCTGGTTTTCGTTTTGGCAGGGTTGAAGTTGAGGTTTCCCTGGGGGAAGGATTGAGAGGATAGGTAGGGGTGGGGGGTACGTGTGGCGTCTTGCCAGGGAACACTACCTCTCCTCTGATTTACCCCTGTTTGCCCAGTCCGGCATCCTATAATTCGCTTTGGCCCTTCGCGGCTTTGTCATCTACACTGAACTGGGAAATTGGGAGTTACCGTGCTCCTCTATCTGGCACAGTTTAGCTGAGCTCCAACTATCTTAGGTAAGTGATGAGAACTCAAAAATATGGCTCTCTCAAAAACTAGGGATGTTTTCCCTTGAAAATTTTGGATATTGCCATTGATTGAATTCTTCTTCAAAAAATAAAAAAATGAAACCCAAAGTAATTTCTAATAGTCAGTATAAAAATTACAAACTTGAATATTTCATTCAGACAATTTTTAAAGCATGAAAAACTAAATTTTAAAATGAAGAAAATGAAGAATTTCTATCTGTATCAAAATGAAATTTTGAAAATTTCTTGTTTCCCAAAGTTCTTCGCCCTTGATTTGGAAAAACGATAAAATATCTTCTTCTTATTATGTCAACTAGATAAATAGATAATATAATCAAAATCGTCAACATTAATGCCAGAAGAAATTATATTTTTTTAAATTTTAATCAATTAGCAGTCCTGACTGATTATTGAATAGATATTTATAAAAAAGTGTATTTATAAAAAAAATTTTCTGACTTTCAATAATATATATATACTTTGGACTACTAATTAAAATAAATTAAAACATAGACAGCCTTTTGAAGAACGGATAATGAAATTTAGTAAAAGTAGATAGCTTAGTAAGATTATTTTTTTACAAGGTTTAATTCCAGGGTAAAGACTGAACATCAAGTTTTAACTATAAATGGAACAAAAATATTTTAAAAAAAAAATAATGAGCTGGTAAACATTGTCAAAGGAGCTACTAATAGTAAGAAGGGCAAAGTGTCATTTCATTCATAACCTCCTGGCTGATTACCTTGAAACAGCTAGTAGAGTCATCAGACTGTCTCTACAGTGCAGACTGAGTTAATATAATAATTATTTATTATAATAATTACATTTATTAATATTGAGAGATTATTCAATGGGTATTAGATTTTGTTTGCTTTGAGCTTTACCTGGTCTAAGTGTACTTGTGAAATATCTTTTTATTTCGCCGTTTTTCTCGCCATCCAATAATCTTATATATTTTCACTTTCCTCTGCCTATTGCCTTTCTTTTTATCTCACTGTAAAAATCTATTCTGCATTATGAGCATCTCATGTCGCTTTATTCAAGTCATCAGGATCGGTTTTTACATTGAATGTAATTAAACTAGGGTAAAAATTACTCTTGTAATAAAGGAATTAAACTAGAAACATTATATTATATAATTAGAGAAAAAGTTCTCGTCGTTCCTCTTTTTGTAAAGTATTGTTTTAGCTCCCTTTGATAAATTTAATTACGAAATAATTATGTATTGCCTTTGAAAATTCCTCAGGTAAATTCAAGTGTCACTAAATTATTTGCGCGGAAGAGAGGGGGGGTCCCGCTTTTATATCTGATACAATTCCTTATCGTTAGGGGGACCCCCTTCTTCTTCCCCCTCTTCCTTCCTCATTAGCACGGCGCGCGGCGGGATTAACTTCCCCAGAGAGAGGAGGTATGGAGCTCCAGGGACTTGCATATTTCCCGGCGACGGCGGCATTCCCTACCGAAAACCTCGGAATAGTTCCCTCGACCTGAACCGGTATCTGGGGAGCTTCTGGAGTTGTCCAACTTGTCAGTTCCAGTTTCCCCCCCCCCACACACACACATGTAAAATAGACAAGAGCCCTTTCAAGTTCCCTACGACATTAGCCCCTCTTCTGGGGATGAATGAGAGAGTATAAATGAACTTTATTAAAAATAAATTAAGTTCCTTGCTGGGTGCTCGCAGATTCAATAAGTCGAATATGTAACTAATCCTAACATATAGATAGGCATATTTTTTTTCATTGTCTTCCGACTATTCAAGCATTTAATTACATTAATATTTTATTTATAAATAATATATAT
>KZ806947.1:393342-420471 GCA_000696205.2 Oncopeltus fasciatus
TATATATATATATATACAAACAATCACACACACACACACACACATATATATATATATATTTCCTATTTGTAACAATTTCTCCTAGGCTTTCCTCCCTTTCATACCAGGACGCTAAAATGGGGTAGTAGGAATTCTCTGATTGTTAGGGAAGCTCCTGTTGCTTTTTGTCCTCCTGATATTCCCCCAGACCTTTTTACTCACTCTTTCATCGGCAATGGACAGACAGACAGACAGAGGGAGAGAGACAGACACAATTCGACAATCCAGATTAGTTAGGCGGTTTAAAAGTTATTAATTATTTTTAGGACAACATTTTTTTTTTTTAATAAGAGTAAATAAATAAATAAAATACTGTTTTTTTTTGTTTTTTTTTTAATTCTAATTATTCTTCCTCTTGTTATGAAGATGGACAAAGCCATGGATGGACAAAGCAGTTGTCGTCCTCTTTTTGAAGCGGAGGTATCCAATATAATTGTAGAAAGAACCTTTATGCAATTCAAAAAACATTAATTCTATTTGACTCTAAATTACTTCCTGGGCTTATTTTACTCCAGTACTTCCTAGGCTTACTATCTTATCTTTAATTTCTCGAGAACAGAAAAAAGTAATAAGAGAAAGATAAGTAAAAGAAAAAAATCCTGATGTGTTTCTTGTTGTTAGTTTGTGGAATAAATTATCATACTTTATAAAATTTTAATGAAAACCTCCTTTAAAAGGAGATCTTGACTAGTTAAGTTTACCCGTTTGCTCCCGCACGTCAATTTTACTGAAAACCATAAATGTTTTACTGAATTTACTTAATGTTTATTTTTCATTACGAAATGCGAAGTAAAACTTTTTTTCGTTTAAATAAAGATATATTCTTACTGCGTAGGCTCTCTTTCTTAGTGGAATAATTTCCATCTGCATCATTTTCTTACTTTCTATTTACTTATTGTGTTATAATAATCAATAAAAAGGAATGATCTTCTCCAAATGGCAAACAATTTTTCTAAGAAAATACCATTATATTTAAAACTCCATTATTTACACCATCACTGTTACCCAATTAGGAAGTACTTGTTCAAATGGAGATTTTTTTTGTTTTTTTTTTTACCGTAGATATTATTATTAGGTGTTTTTTTGTTTGGGTTCGATCAAGATAGATCCAATGTCTATCAAATTTTCATTTTATTTTTACTTTTATTTGTATTCTTATGACATTGTATTTCAAAAGCGCTGTAGATGGCTTACAATGTAAGCCAAAACGTTAGCAGATAATTTTAAAAAATACCCTTTTTTTTTTTTGTATTTTTTTTATCTGCCTTGACCAAACCCCAACAAAAAACATCTAATAATTTCGAAAACACATTTTTTATTTGCTAAATACTTCTATTCTACCTTATTCTAAACCCCTATGGTACTATGTAGGTCATTTTCTTCGTATGAGGATTTCGCAGGACTTAATTAATTTAAATAAAAATAAACTGCATTACAAGGTTTGGGAAGCCTGAAAATCATTTCCTTGGGCACTGACATCCTGTAAGTCCTTTCTTATTCCTCTTCTATATGTTTGATATTGAAATTAATTTAATTTAATTTGATCTGTTATTATAATATTTTACAAAAGATGGCTTTTCTTTTTTTTTTCTTTTTAATAATTCATCTTAAAACTTGAAAATCCTTATTTTATTGCTAACTACTTCTATTTTCCTATGATTCCACGAAGTACAATTTAAGAAATAATGTAATAATATATAAAATTCTGACACTAGAGGGTTTATTTCTTCCTAGATTAGTTTATTTACATACATTATTCTTCCACGTTTGAGCTTTTTCTTAACTCGCTCATCATTAGGTTCACTTTACAACATTTAATTGACTGTCATATAAAATATCATGTGCCTTTTACTAAGCACTTGTCCACATATTAACCTATATTGGAGGATTAATTTCTTACTCTTTATTTTACTTTTTATATTTTATTTACTCTTATCCTCCCAGGTCATAATTGTCAGAATTATTGTAAATTTTCATATGACTCGGCCAGTACCCACCTATCATAATAGGATTAATGTACTAATATTATCTGAGGCATTATATATTATTATGTTCAATGTTTCCGTGGGCTAGGTTTCCTTGGCTTTTGTTAAATGAATGAAATTTCATCTCGCCTGATTCACTACTCGGTGTAAGTATTGATTCTTCTGACACTTGTTCCAATACGTTTCCATTCTATAACGTACAGTGTAAAAGCGTTCTTTGTTCGCGCTGCTTTGAATTCAGTCGTGTTTGTGTGGGGATGGGATGACTGTCATTATTTTAGCAAGATAAATATAACTGTAATGGTTTATGCTTTTCTTCGGGACAGACATTGATGTCCTAACCACCGAGCTTCCATACGCAGTAACTTGAAGCGTTAGTCTGTGAAAAGTGGGCTCAAAAACAGTTTTTCCTAAAGAAATTCCTTATCAGTGAGATAAATCCGTAGAGTGATAAATTTTGCATCATTGCAGGAAAGAAAGTTCCAAAAATACAGATTAAAAAGGGTTGATTAAACTTTTGGAATTCCCTGCCACTTTTGATGCTTAGAAACTTACACCGTAAAATTTTGTCAATACAATCGAAAGGAAAAATATCGATTTTTCATTTTTTTTTCTCCCCGCACGGCTCACTAAAGAAAGCGCGTCGTTCAAGCTGTCTCATTTTTCCCAAAACATGGTGTTCATGGACTAAAAAATTTCCAACCATGCTAGGAAAAAATCAGGAGTCCTTTGACCAAAATAAGCTCTAATTAAGGCCGCCGGGTGATTGCTTCTTATTAAAGTAATTTATTATTAATTTAATTACTTCGAATATGTTAGCTGTTGTTCTATTTGATTTTTTTCAAAATTATTCGCACATTCACTTTAATTTTAGCCGTTAAAGAACGCACCCAATGATTTACTAAAGGAAACTTTGACAGGAAATAGGTTTATACTTTATAAGCAAATTTATACTGATGTAAGGTAATTTTAAGTTTAATCCAATAATTGGGTTCAAAATTATTTTTCTTTTGAATTACTTATGATGAATAGCAAAATCATTTTTTAAGGAGCGATTTTAGCAAGGGGAATGGGGCTAAATGGGTGGGATGATTTCGAGAAGGGCAATATCGCAATTACACCAGGTTACGGCTTAGTAAACTGGGAATGTCATTTAAGTGCATTTGATTTTTTTCTTTTTTAACATTGAGGTGTTTGTATGTGTGCCTGTGTGGTTTTATTTTTAGAATTCTCTAAATGACATTAATAAATAAATTATTTAATTGCCGCACCAGGGATCTACCTTGGGTAGCTTGATTTCTGGAGGAAAGTCGGATGTCAAAGTAAAGATTATTGGTTCTCGTCACAACTAATTTAGATGCTTAATCGACATCCCTCCTTTTATTTTATTTTTTCTAAAGTTCAACTCTAAATTCTGTAAGTATTTAATTAATTTTCTTTATGCTCCATTACACATCTTTGTGAAGATTTGAAAATATTTAAAAGAACTTGGACTTTTAAGGAAATGCACTAAAAAGTGAGCTGATCTTTATAATTTGTTGTTAATTCATATCAAATTAGTTGAAAATATTTGTACAAAAGGAGAAGCAAGACAGATTTGATATAATGAACCAATACCAAACCAAGATATCAAGTATTCCCATGCGATTCACTAAAGCCAGGCCGATGGAAGTGGACCTTGAGAGGCTGGGTAAGCCGTCTTTACCAACGGACCTTGTTAGTGGAAGGACGCTGGATCGAGGGACATCATTCACAGAAGTTGAAATTATTTGTGACAGATGTCAAGGAACTCTCACTCCGTCTTATAGAACATCATCATGATACTTCTCTGCTTTTGACGGATTCCTTTCTTTTAGCAGCTTTTCTGTATGACTAAAATGTCTCATATTTTAGGTAAATTAGAAATATTGAATTTTTATTTTTCCCTTGCTATTTGGCGTCTGCTCTTAGATATAATAATACACTTTGTTCACGTAGGCTTCCAGGGGCCTTAGATATATTCATAAATCCTTCTTCTGGACTTGACCATGTAGTTAAGTCACATTTTCCCGAGCTTTCGTACATCATATGGCGGCTTTTTCTAAAGAATCCAACAAATGATGTGCAAAATACAACTTTTCGACATGGACAAGATAGGAAGAAGAATTTATTCAAAATACAATAGCTTATTTCCTAAGAATAAAAACTTAAAATCTTTTTTTAAGTAGATGCATCGCAAAGTAAACGAATTTTCCATATATATATATAATACCCTTTTTTTTTTTTGTATTTTTTTTATCTGCCTTGACCAAACCCCAACAAAAAACATCTAATAATTCCGAAAACACATTTTTTATTTGCTAAATACTTCTATTCTACCTTATTCTAAACCCCTATGGTACTATGTAGGTCATTTTCTTCGTATGAGGATTTCTACTGTGTTAGTGACTCCTAATAGGGACTTCTCAGGAAATTTTGTAGGAGAATTTTTTCGCTTTTTTTTTTTTTCCATCCCTCAAGAAAATTTGTTTGGTAAAATTATTTAA
The DNA here is from genome assembly GCA_000696205.2 of Oncopeltus fasciatus. NCBI lineage: Eukaryota > Metazoa > Arthropoda > Insecta > Hemiptera > Lygaeidae > Oncopeltus > Oncopeltus fasciatus. Next base: position 397,892 of record KZ806947.1, read on the forward strand.
CTTTTTTCTGTAATTGATTTTCTTTATTCTATTATTAGCTATTGGTATTAAATTAACACTTATTCGTTGATCTTTTTTTTCTTTGCCTAAAAATGTAAAACTAGCTTGTGATTCAATTTTTTGCTGGTGATTTTTCTCGAGATGTAAAACTCGAACAATAATTAATGAATTTATTTTTAGAAGGTGAAAGGTTAAAAAATAAATTATAAGAACTTCTTAAATATGCTCTCTCTACTATTTATAGACGACTCTTCAAGACCATAAATAATAGTTACTAAATGAAATATAATACAACTCTATACAATTGTTTTAATATTTGTACTTTTGATCTCCCACATTTCATTAAGAAATAAACAAAAAAATTAATAAATTTAAATTTCTCGTTTCTTCACCTCTTTCATTTAACTAGAATTTTTTTTTTTTCAAAATAAGATAGATAATTTTTTAGAAAATTCTTATTTTTTTTCGGTTATTGCCGACTACCTCAAAAGCGGCCTCTTATTTATTTATATTTATAAGTGAGGCTTATTTTCCTTCTCTGGCTTATATATTTTCTGTATTTTCTAAGGCTTTTATATTTGTCGTGTTTCTCGCCTTTCATCAATCATGCCCTTCACAGTTTTTTCCATTCTACAAAAAAAAAAAAAAAAAAAAAAAAAAAAAAAAAAAAAAAAAAAAAAAAAAAAAAAAAAAAAAAAAAAAAAAAAANTTTTTTTTTATGGAAGGTAATTAATGTCTAACTTGTTCTAAAAAGTTGGTAAATGCAATTAGGGTAAGGTATAGTACACTGAGGCTGACTCTACACTATCACAAGCGTTTTTTTTAAATGAAATTTTGCGAGACTCTTTTTGAATATAATGAGAACGGATCAATTCGCTTTTGAGCAAAATCGGATCAAAATGAGTGGAACATTTGCGTACTTTGTAAAGATAAAATACAGACATTCTTAATACACGCTTAAGAAGTTCTTGCTTGGTGGATTTCTTTGTTCTAATTGTTTTATGACATTTTACTACCAAATCTTCATCTTTAGTATCAATTTATACACAGTATCTTTCTTTAACCGAGGGGTGATTCACTAATGGCTAAAATTTAACAAGTTTAGCGCGTTTTTTTGCACTTAATTCGTGTCATTATTAGCGATAATAAACATAAATATTGTTCTACAAAATTTAAATTTTTCAATATTAATAATATTCTAGTTTTCTTTTTCTTCAGTTCTAGGGCAAAATAATATTTTTTTTGATCATATATTTTTCACTTTTAATACAAAATTAGATTATCATTTCTTTCTATCATTGACTGAAAGAAACTAAAACTAACATATGAGGAAGTGTGGGTCGGGGTTTTAGTCCTTGGGATTTGAAGAAATTAATATAATTCGTAAACAAAAAAAATTGTCATTTTTGTGTTATTGCCCCCTAAGGCAATGGGGGGAGGGGTGTGGTTGGGAGATTCTCCTACTTTAGAGTAACCAAATCATGAGTTTTGGTTCATATGATAACATGTCATGATTAAACTAGTATATGGGATAGTGACTTTCTAGTGAGTTAGTGATTAACTTAGTTTCATCCATGTGACAGTGTTCATACAAAAATCATGAAAGCGAAGGGATTCCCTGACAGTCATGAGGGAATCTCTTCGCTTTCAATTTCAGCTGTGCGTCTTGGGTGGTTTGTCGACCCCCATATCGAAAATTGAAGCTTCGTTTTCTTGGAGAGACCCCAGGGAGCGGCTGACATACCCAGTTCACTCGGCTATATCCTTCCTACTGCCTTCTTCCTCTTCCCGCAAAATTAATCCTCTCTCACTCCTCTTCTTAGGTCTGAAATATATTCAGCATTAAAACTGAAATCCACTTCCTTCCTACAAGATGCTCTACTCTCCCCCCCCCCCCCCCCCCCCCCCATTAAATTACAACCTTGGACATCTTTCGAGTTCATGCATCGTTCTTCTGGACCTTTCTCCTACAGATATTCTTTTATCCACTTCCCTTCCAATAGCTAAATTCTATATATGCCAAAATATTCTTTTCATCTGACTCAATGAATTATATTCAAAACTACCCTAAGACGTCTGCATTAACCCGGTTCGTTGTCAACTGCACTTATTATTTGTTTTAGGGTGTTTATTGTGTGTGTGTGTCTGTGTATATATTATTATCATTTACATTAATAAGTGAGTATTCAACCGAAGAAATTAATGAAATTGTAACAAGAGATACTAACTCTACAACTCAATGCTTGATAAAAAAAAATTATCAAGTCTGACATGACTTACTTATGGAATAAATCAAGTGTGGTCATCAAACAACAAATTGTTTAAAAGTTGTCAAGAAGAATTTTTTTTATTATTAAGAGCTTCTCAGGAGAAGGGAGAGAAAGAGAAAGAGGCTCAGTTTTAACCTATAAAGGAATATAGCGAAATTTTGGTTATCAATTTTCATGAAACATTTTCATGTTCTGCGCGCGTTCGCAGGTGTGTGTGTGTGTGTACTTTTTTTTTTTCTTTTTTTCTTTTATCAATCACGATTAAATGGAAGACATCATCTTCAAGGAGGAAAGCTGTGTACTTCGTGTATATTTTTTCTTTTCCACTTTCAATCAACCACTTTGGTGAGATATCTTAGAGAACACGACATATTTAACGTTAAAAAGTGCTTCAACACAATGCTTAATCCGAGACAATTCACAGTTATTAATAAATAAAGATTTATTTTTATTAATTTTTAACTACTGTTAATTAGATGTTTGCTTTTCAAAGGCTTTTATAGAGATGCAGACTTATTTTCTAAATAAAATATATTTATTTATCATGAGTAGATCGAGTTTCCCACTACCTTAAATCATTTTTGAAAACCACTCCACTTTAATTATTCTCATCCCACTCCAATGTTGAAACTATTCCTATATCCAATATCCATTCCTGGTAGATTTCAAAGATATCCCATTTCTTGTGTACTTCTCATCATTCCATGAAGATGAGAGTTATTCCTGTATCAGTTTAATTGCCCTGAGGCTGTAAAGGGTCATATCAGGGTAGCTCATGGGATCCCTTCGGTTCTCGAAATCCTAGCGCTACTGGTTCTAACACCGTTCATTTATCATTAAATAGCTTCTGGATTAAGAGCTTGGAGATTATTAGTAGAGAATTTATATGGTTTGGTCTAGGTTGATCATAAAATACATTTTAAAACTGTACAATTCTTCCGTATATTGGAAAAAGCCTATTGCATTTGCTTAATTTTATTTTTCAACCCCAAGCTGCGTGAAATTTCCATATCCCATAAAGCGTGTAAAATATAGAGAATTCTCACTGGATCCTAGAGATCGAATCTCTTTCTCTTTCTCTCTCTCCCTCCCATTCACTCTCTCTCTCTCTCTCTCTCTCTCTCTATATATATATATATATATACATAAGTATATTAATAAACNTAGACTGCTAAGCTCCATATATATATATATATTCCCCTCTGTATCTTTTGACGAGCCCTATGCCAGCAGATTTAGTTTTTAAACTATGAGATATATCTCCTATTGGGGTCGGCTTACATGTAGCCGCTACTAAGAGTAGCCACATGTTGGTGATAAAGTGCATTTATGAAATAAAATTACTCAGGAACGAAAAATGAGTTAGCTTTCCCCCACTTTTCAAAATAATTCAACCAAATTTAATAATGAATATTTTTTCTTCGAAATTTCTTGATTCTCCATTGTTAGTGAGTTTACCTTTTTTTCACAATTACGATTTCTGCTGATAGCAACAAGTTTGAAGTCCAAGTGAATAGTACTACAAGGTAGTGCATTTACTCCTGCATTAACCATAGACACACTATGGTTAATTAAACATCTTAAATCTGCTTGATTTTGTAATTAATGTGACGACTTATGATTATAAATTTTTTCTCCGTGTTGACATGTATATGTATGTATTGATAACATAACGTTATTTTTTACAGTAGGAACTGGATATTGACAGATGGACTCGGTGGGACTAGGGGAGGAAGTTAAGTTTCACGAAGAACAATAAATCTGTCATATCAACAGATTAAACACAGGTCTGCCCTGCGATCCCGCCAACTTTTCCGGAGCCCCCCTCCCCCCTAGCAACAGTGATTGTGATTTATCGGTCTCGAGTACCGCCATCAGCGCCATGCTTTATGTGCACGGCAGCTTTTGACATCATCAAGAGCGTCGACCGATTTCACTTGATTTCCCACGGACTCGACGTCCAGACTACTCATTGCCTACCCTTTGGTGTGTTTCACCGCTTCCTCTATTTCGCCAGTGGTAGAGGGTAACCAGATACCCGTCTCTTAATTAAGATTTATTCTTGAGTTTCGCCGTTTGAATTAATTCATAGGATCGAAAAAAAATATTTAAAAAATAACAAATATTATTGGAAACCTTTAAAAAAATGGATTTGAATGAAGTTCTATTAAAAAAATTTTAGTAGAGTTCAAATTAATTTTGCATACCTAAAAATACAATGAAGTGCAATTCTTAAAGTGTCCTTTTTATGTATATTCCTTAACGTCCAAGTTTGACAGAACAACTATTAAGTTTTTAATATTTTTCCTTACTCTTTTCTTAACTATAACATATATGTTTACCCCCAATCTTCTTCGACCGATTTCAGTCAATATCGGCTTCTCCCAACGTTTTTCGATCAGGAGCATCTGTACCGATTATATATTTGAATCGAGATCAACCTTCCAATACCTATAAGTGTGAGTTCTGTCTGGCAGCTTCTGTTAAACTTTTAGAAGGGGAAAGAAAATATAATAAAAATGGAGAGAAAAAAATATAAAAAGAGGATTGCCTCCTCTATGTTTGCCACACACTTTGGGAGATGACATCCTTGTATTCCTTCCACTTTGGTACGTTTCTCCTTTCTTGGATTTTGAAGAATATTTGCACTTTTATTGTTAAGCATCGTTTTGACATTTTCATTTCTCGCCTTTGTCTTAAGGTATCTCTCTTTTTAGAGGATTTTCCGAGAAAAATTTCGCATATTCATAAAATAGATAATTTGCATGTAGAGCCGCCAAAGCAGGACACGCATAAAAAGGTGACTGAGCTCCGAAGATGCAATCAATAGTTCCGAAAGTGCTCAGCAATAAAATATGCCCAAAAATTAAATATTTGATAACTCTAGTTGTTCATCAACAGCACAAATAAGAGTATTTTTTTAATGAATTCCTTTTATGGTTTTTAAAATAATTCCTGTGAATTTTCTAATTTGCATATACTCCTCTAACTCTTTATATCTTCTCCCTACAAAATTTAGGGGTCACTAAATTATAAGTATACTTTATAATATANTTAATTTGTGTTTTTTGGATCTACCTCGACCGAACCCCAACTAAAATCATCTTAGAATAATATCTACGGTCAACAAACTCTCCTTTTGAATGTACCTATATATATATATAAAAGCACGCACGCATTCATAAACACACATAGATACAACAATACATACATACGAGGTAGGACAAAAGAGTTTTTGACCATAAGATAAATGTTCTCGGATTAAGATAAATGACTTACACCTTATTATGTTTATCTAATTTGTAGTTATGTTAACATTAATTTTCATAATCGTATCATTTCTTGTCTTGTACTTATGATACTTTTAATTTCATTAATTTGAATTTGAATCCTCATTGCCACTTACTTGCTCACCTCTCGAAATGTGATGACCACGATTGACACCTTGAGCTCTTAATCAACCATCCTTTTTATTGCCCAGTTCTAGCCTCCAGTCACCACTTTCTATTTCCGAATCTCAGGGGAAGGCGATTTGTGAACGAAGACCAACAAAAGAAGCTATTAGTGCTCATTTGGTTCCGAAGAATAGAATTATTATTTTTTTAAATTTATAAATAGATGTAATAAATGTATTGGTACTAAGGGACATTATATTGAAAAATAATATATGTTTTGGGTTATCATTTCGTTCCTTTCTGGAGCAGGCCCAGAAATTGTTGACCACCACTCTCGCATGCGTGCGTGCTTGTGTGTGTGTGTGTGTTAAATTTGATTATTTATTGTTTTATTAATTATAAAATCGTTTCTGTAGAAAACCCATCACAATACAAAGTTATTATTTTCAAATTTTCAACTACATATATTTTGTGCATAATTATTTTATCTCTTATGGAAACTGAATATTAAAAAATTAAACTGTATTTTATTATGACGATAATTTCTTAACTTTATCACCTTTGACGTGTTTATAATTCTCCTTTGGTGACTACTAATCCAACTGAAATACCGACGTGATTTGGTTGAGAATTATTTCTGAACCCCGAATTTTGCTTATCATTCGGTGTTTCTATACATACTGCTCATATTTTAATTATTTACTTTTGCGAATCATATTATATAACCATTGGAAACCATTATTATTATCTAATGGGACCTTATTTCACGTTCCTTTAGACTGCTAAGCTCCAACTTTAGAAAACGTGAGAGATATATTTAACAAATATATTGTCTTCAAAAAGCATTCATCCTTGTAGAATGTTAATTTGTTATTTCTAGAGAGGTTATTTTCTGTAAAGTTTATGTAGCTTTTATTTGTTCAGTTTAGTACGTACCTTGTCAGTCTTCTCGCAAGAAAAAAAAAATCGCTATATTTATTGCAAAGGTATTTTGTAGATTTAGAAATTATAATATCAATATTTTTTACCATAATGTATGATTTTTTTTCAATATACCATTTTCATATGACTCTCAGGATGTAAGTATCAATTAGGGAAAGTCCTGATTGTGACCTGCTTCCTGGAAGGGTGTGTCGCTGCATGCTTTTCCTTGCCCTCTAGATGTATTTACTCGACATACTCTTTCATTTGTGGGTTACTCCGCTCCTGCGGATATAACATGCCGGCTGCGTGTAGTGATTTAGCACACCTATTTGTTTAGCCCAGATGCAAGCACTTAGGGTCTTGCTAGGTAGCCTCCCTAAATCATGAACCCATTCCACCGGGCCTTTATTTATGGATGAAGCTCCGGCTATGGCGGGACTCGAACTCACGGTACCAGGCTGAGGAGCCACAAACGAATCCCCTATCCCTGCACCTGAGTATTAAAGAACATGGTAACCCAATACATATACTTCATGCTGTCATAATTAAAATACTTCTATTGTGCATAGTATTTGGTGAAAGGGTTACCTTGAAATTTACAGAAATAAAAATAATTTAAATGAACTTTCATGATTCATTTTTTTCTTGTTTTACGCATTTTATGTGTAGTTTTTCAATCACTTTGTTTCATTTTTTTTTCTTATTCTTTATATTTAAGAAAATAAATTGTATTTATAAAACCAATCCTGTACATATAAGTTAAACTAATTTATTTCAACATGTAGACACATCTGAATAATAAATCTCCATAATTACTGCAGTTTTATTTCAAATATTCTGCTTTAAATTTCCATCTCCGTATGCAGCTCATAGCTTTTAATAAAAAATTTTTTTTCAAGATAGAACATAGATGCAAGATTCCCACCCTGTACTGTACAATTCAGTGCCACTTACAACCTCTGATATTAGTTAACTAATAAATTAAAATTGTATTAGAGTAAATTTCCAAGTGTCCTATGAAATTATATTAATTTTAATATTCTAAGNATATATATATTTCATATACTGCGCGTTTCATATATACGTTTTGACATTACATTTGTATTTCAACTTCATATATTGTAATACCTTTATCAGTCCCTTCCGCAATTTCACTATACTAAGGTTTTCTTAACCCATATAAGGTCAAGTAATGTTTTATCCTATTTACATAAATATATACTTATTTGTGCATGTGAGTGTTTGTGTGTGTATGTTAATTGATGTATTATTACTAATTATTCAAATCTAATAATCAGTTAATTGAAGATATGGAATCAATTTTTAATCAATCTTTTTAATACAATATTCGAGAACGTATTTCCTTTGCACCAGAGGAAAAATACACATTATTTTTTACTCTATATTCTACATCACTACTATATGATTAATTTATGTTTATTTGCAAGTTTATAAATTCAGAATATTTTACATACAATGCAATGACAACATGATATTCTAGAGTACACTAGAGAATAATAGACATTATATTAAACTGCCCTTCATTTATCCTGTGCAAACCGCTGCTTGAACACCCACCTCTTCCTCCTGTATTTCCTCGCATTAGGAATGTATGCAATACACAAGTTGTCCTCGGACTTGGAATTAACGGAGGTCCTTTATCTTCCCCCTGGCAAGTCCAGATCTCTGAACACAAGGCACTGAATGTACCTACATAGCTTTCTACATTCATACTCTTGATATCACAATAATTCTCTATTATACTAATTTCAAATATTACTGTATTCCCATGACATTTATTTATACAGCCCTGAAGATGGCTTACAATGTAAGACGAAACGTTGGCAGATAATCCTTCATTAAAAAATACATTTTTTTAATTTGTGTTTTTTTTTTGGATCTACCTCGACCGAACCCCAACTAAAATCATCTTAGAATAATATCTACGGTCAACAAACTCTCATTTTGAATGTACCTACATTTCCCGAGCCGTTCCCCGCAGCCACTTCCCTCAAGGCATGCAAGATCTGCCATGGCTGCGTGGAATTAGATACTTTGGATCTGATTCCGATAGAAGCTGATGGTACTAAATATATTCCAAAATATCTTAACATTTTTTAAGCCATATTTTCGTCCATAATGAAAAGGGATTATATAAAATATGCAACTGCTTGAGCAAGCGGGACATGCAGCCACACCCTCGAACTCCCTTGGAAGATCTGAAACAAGCTCTTCCTAAATTTATATTGATGTACTTACACTCTTATAAAATTGGTATTTCTTATGTCTGATTATTTATAATACCTACATTATATTTTAATGTATCATTCAGGGATATTTTTTTTCTCTTCTATTGAGACAAAGATAATATATTAGTGTCAATCTCTCAAGAAGCTTTTCTGGCGTCCATTAATCCTACTAATAATTAGTTTCACCTTTGATCTCATGAATACTTCTTGTTAGAGTAAAATAAATTAGATATTCGATGAACGGTTCATATTTCTACTATTCGACGTTCAGTTATTCCCAGTCTGTGTGAAACTGAGCATCAATTTGGCCCGTGTCCCTTCACTGTCCGGCCCCCTCAGAGCGCCATGGAAGACAGCATCCTCTTTGTCTGTAGAATTACCATTTTCCCTTAAGGCCGTATTTTATACCGTGTTATCTGATTAGGTTTGCTAGAGAAAATTCAGTTTTTATCGATAATATAACGTCCATCCATGGAAACAAGGCTCATTACCCTTGCGGATACATGTTCTTAGATAATAAAAAATAATTGTTTAAGTGAATATAAATATTCTAGCCAATTGTTAAGGAATGTAGCTATCAGGCTTATTCTCATAATACTTACAAATAAAATGTTTTTATTATTTTCTCCCGTCCTACCTATTAGAAACCATAAGTAATAGTTACACTTATATTTTTGCTTTTTTTTATTATTATGATCTTAATACTAATTTTATTATACTAAATGCTGAATATATCGTGTCTCAATTTCCTCAGATAAAATATATATGATTATCTGTGAAAAACTGAACTCTCTGAAGTTCAACAAATTTGTCCCATCCGCAAAATTGGGCTATGCCTTCAGAAAATGTAAATGTTTCGTAAACGAAGAATGTTATTTATACTACTTGTTAACTGAGTAAATACTGCTCTTATTGTTATTAATATTTAAGCACAATAAGAGCAGTAACAATGAGTTTATTTTGGTTTTTCAAATTCAAAAGCTTTTAAAACATTATAATGACATATTTTTCTTCTGGAGTAAAATTTACAATTATGCTTTAATAAGTCGGTCAAGAAATCAAATTTATAACCATATTTACAACTAATTTTACATTATTTTTAGTGTTTAATTCATAGGTTCACATGTATTTGGCAAAATATATATGTAAGTATATATGATCAACTTCCAAAGTAGTAGTGCATCTGAAATATTTTTGCTATAGTGCGTAGAATTACAATTAAACAGTTTACTTCCCTCCATTTTTCATTTTATAATATTGTTCAACTCTTAAGGAGCAAAAACACAAACTATTAGTTGTGATACTGTAATGTTTTGTTCTCTTTTGGACACCCGTAATTTATTCGCTCTAAAATATTATTTATCATTATTTAGACATAAATTTACTTCAAAATTAGTTTTATAAATAACCTAAGTGCCGTTATCCATTTTAAATAATAAGCTTTCTTAGTTTATACAAAATCGCTTTTAACTCTATTTGAGACTTGAGAGTATTTTTCTTAAGTTGACTTATGTTATAACTTCAACTGATATCTCTTTTGTCATATAAAGTTTACAGTAGTACGTTTAAGTGGTCTTAGAGATGACCAAAACTAATAACAATTTTTGATAATTTTCGATCAATTTTGTCATATTGATCTGTTCTAAACTCAAAAAACTAAGAAGTTATATATTTTTCAATCAGTGGATTATATAATTATTATTTAGAACATTACAAATTATTTTAGTCATTTGAGATTATTTTTCTCATTCAGAGTACTCTAGAGCATGATTTATGAATACAATATTTTGCAGATTATAATATAATAATTAATAATGTAAAAAATTTGAATTTATTGTTTGTCAAACTTCATTAATCTATTAATTAATTTTTAACATCTTCATTGATCACCGCTTGCGCGAATCAGCTTTCATGAAATCATATGTGATAATAATACAGTTGGCTTGTTTTTCAGTTAGGACACTTCTTTCAATTTAATTTATTACCAGTTTTTGGAATCTGTGGTTCTGCTAAATTCAATGTTGGTTATTAGAGTTTAAGGAATTATTCCCACTTTAAATAATCAATGTCACTTTTTTTACCGAAGAGAATAAGTTTATCTTTAAATTTGTGATGTGATTTCTAACGTGCTATTGCTGAGGTATCAGTGGCTCTTTAAATTCACGAAATTGTCTTCAGGATATGAAAAAATTTGTAATTAACTTACAGACAAATTTATGATATTAATAGTGTACTAGGATTATTACCTTTTTAAATTAGCGATAATTTATTGAGCTAATAATTATCATTATTGCCTTAAAATGATCTTTATTGCTTCTACATCTATTGTTGATGGTGTGTCAAGTGACATGACGTCCCCCCTTCTCTTCATGATAACCCTGAAGATGGCATACAATGTAAGCCGAAACATTAGCAGATAATTTAAAAAATACATTTTTTTTTTTAATTTGTATTTTTTGGATCTACCCTTGCCGAAACCCAGCAAAAAGAAAAAAAAAAACTTCTAGTACGTAATATCAACGGTAAAAAAAAAAAAAAAATCTCCATATCAACAAGCTAGTTTTTGGAATTCATAGGTTTTTTCAATCATTATCTCCTTTGAACTCAGAACACACACACACATACTCACCGCCCCCCTCATCCACACACACACACACTAATTTTTATAATATAATCTGTAAAATATAATATTTTTACTGAAAAAAATTTGTAAGATGATTTTGAATGCATTATATTCATGCACCATTTGCAAATGTATTCCTCTAAATAATGAAAATGTTAATGATTTTCGTCATGTTGTCAATTGAAAGTAAAGTGAAAGCAGGAAGACATGTGTAAGGGAGCCTACCTTGTGAGATCTAGTAGACTCACATACACACGCGTCCCAGAGTCGGAGTCTCGGCTTGCGGGGCCTGTCTGTCGTTCCGGGCTCGCGGTCCACTCGGGACTGAAGCCCTCAACCCCCCTCCGCCCAACCCTGTACGCCCGGTCCACCCCCCCACCTCAGTACTCGCCTGTGTGCCCCCCATGGCTGCCGTCGTCCTAGGTGAGTGTGTTCTTCTTCACTTGCGATATATGGTCAGGAGTTGACTTGGCCGCATGTCTGCTGAGCAAGTTCGTCTTGAAGCCTCCCATTGTTGCTTGCATACAGCGGTCATTAGTTTTTTTTCTGGCATATATATTTGAAAATACGTATTCTTAAGCTCGAGTAGAGGGGTATTAGATAACTTACCATGTATAAATGTGAGAAACAATGATTCTTAAATTAATTACGTCACTATTACATAGTTAACAAACAGCTAATCCTTTTTTTTTTTTTTTTTTTTTTTTTTATATATATAAATGTCCTGAAGAAATTGAGCTGCCATTTCCTCTCATGGCGGTATTTTGAAAAAAAAAAAAAAAAAAAAAAAAAAAAAAAAAAAATCTGAATATTTTTCCCGACTATGAAAACTTATTGCATGAGTATAGCGAAATTAACCATCTGGTATTGGAGGTTTAACGGACCCATAAACTTTAAGTTTACCAGCATGGAAGCTTTGATTGGTTGTTTTCTTAAATTAAATTGGCATGGCTCATTTACATGCAAAAAGAAAAGGAAAACATGTAATTTGTATTGCATCGGATTACAAAAGATAAAAGAAAACTGTCATAAATTTTAATTAGCGGTTTAAAAACCACGATTAGTTACTTTTTTTGAAATATTATGAAATTTGGAATATTTTAACATATTTAAAATAATGAAATTAGCTATATGCTCTTTAAAGAAAAAAAAAAATCATGGGTTTCAGATGGCTATTTCAGGGGAGGACTTGGTCAAATAAACACAATTTTTTAAATACAATAATCGTTTCTAGTACAGATATAATATTTAAAATCAATTCGGTGAGTGTATTTTTGGATGGGAAATAAAAAAAGTGATTAATAATCCAAATTATTTTCAAATACATTGATTATTCTACTGTAACATATCATATTTAATATACGTATAATGAGTATGTGCTGCGAAAGAATATTTTAAAAAAATCTAACCTGGAGGGCAGGGCAGCCCTTGTTGTAAACAGAAGTTCTCAATTATTTACAATACATTAAAAATATAAAATAAATTCTGACTTTTTCATTAAACAAAATCAAGCCAATTAGAGACAGGCTTTACTTATTAAGTATTTTTAAATTAATTTTTCAATCCAGAATTTAGTTTAGTACATTGAAGCTGGTAAAGGGTGAATTAAAAAAAAATTAAAACTCAGAGGATTAGGATGTTTGTTGCCTAAATTTTAATCGAATAATCTAGGAGCGGCAGTAAATTGTTTTTCACAGGGAAAACAAGATATAACTATCATACCTTCTGTAATCCGTCTTCATTGGTTTCTGCAAACAGAAGATGGTTTGCAGAAACCAATGAAGACGGATTACAGAAGGTATGGTAGTTCTATATTCATTGGTAGTGACAATGACCCTTTAGATTATTTAAAACAACATATGTTTGTCATTAAATGAAAACTTCAAAAAGATTTCTGAAAACGAATTAAATTAGACAAAAGAATGTGGGGGTATACATCCAACCGAGAGATCCATCGATTGGGGTCTATAGTGGACAAAAAATTCACATTATACGAATAAGCCTCTATGGCGTACACTTAATTTGATAAAAACGATATCGAATGTTCATCACTGAGATAAAACAATCGGGAGTGGGGTTTCGTCTGAAACACCCAAAATTCTAACAGATGTAATTGTTATTTGTATAGCGAGACGGAATCGGACATGTAGCTTGAAATAATAATTCTACTGTGTTTTCCTTTTTCAGTTAAAATCATATTATTATATGATTTTACTTATATATATTATATTAGTATAATTGGAAGTCAAATTGAAGTCGGATTATTTAAAATAATATGTTCCAAAGATTCAGTTAACACTAAAACAGTTGTTAAAAATTAATATCTGTGATTTAAAAATAAATTGGTTCTTTGAACATATGGATTTAGCTGAACTGGTTTAATTTGAAATTAGATGATTATAGACTTAATTAACGTACTACTACTTAAAAGAATTATTTGAAAAATTTTTGGGGACTGACAACTAGTGGCTTTCCTTGCTCATCTATTAATTTTTAAATAATAGATTTCCATTAAGGAAATCCTTTACGACATACCATGAAGTGACTTTTGGAAAAACAAAACTACAAATTTTCAACGTTCCTTTTTAAGAGTAGCTAAGGTCCGTTAAAATTATGTGTTTATACAACTTTATAAAAACTCATTTTGAAAAATATTTAAAAATGATACTTCGAGGGTTGACCAAGATATTACTATACCTAGGCAACCTATAGCTAGCCTTACTTTTAAAATATAGATTTAAGTTTTCTATTTTATACCGCTAAATAAGTACAAGTTTAGAGGAAGACTTTAGAAGAATTTATAATCGCAATATCTTCGTTATAATGTGATAGCAGAAAGATTTATTGAACATAAATGTTGTACAGTATAATTTTGTGCTTTTATCATGTGAGAATGGTCGGGGTTTCGGCCAGGAAGAAAAAATATACACCAAAATTTGGAGTAATATTTTTATTTATGCCAACGTTTCGGCTTAGCTAGTAAGCCATCATCAGGGCAATGGTGTTGAGTGGAGAAATCTCCCCAGGGTGGTTGTTCACATTGTAAACTGCAGAAAACAATAGGTTGTTTTCTGCAGTTTACAATGTGAACAACCACCCTGGGGAGATTTCTCCACTCAACACCATTGCCCTGATGATGGCTTACTAGCTAAGCCGAAACGTTGGCATAAATAAAAATATTACTCCAAATTTTGGTGTATATTTTTTCTTCCTGGCCGAAACCCCGACCATTCTCACATGATATTCGAGACGGCCAACTAACCATCAACCATTTGTGCTTTTATATTCTATTCTATAATAATTATGAAACTTAAAGATGGTACGATAAAGTCTCCAGTGGTTGAGTTTTTCCCGAACCCTCCTTTCTGGCCAGTCAGTCTATAGCTAGCCGTCGTAATCATCCTACTAATCTGAGCTCCCCCAGTTTTTGAGATTGAATTAGTCATTTATTCGTGTTTACGTCCCTCATATATGAAAAATGCAGCTCCTGCGTATCGCTCTCTATTTTGGATATTATTATTGTAAAACATTTTTAAAAATATTTAGTGCACTATGAGATATTTTATTTATTTTTAACTGAGATTTTTGTAATTTGTTTCAGGTAAGCTTGTTAATCTTTGAGATTTTATCTAATGAAGGTATGAAATAAATCATATATTTACAAGATTAGACACTAATTTATTTACTTCACTCTGGCTATGGTTTATAAGATAGCGAAAATTTTTAAGTCATGCACAAAATAGAACCTAATTTAAAAAAAAAATATTTACCAAAATATATTTAAAAATAAATAATTATAGGTGTATGATGATTTACATCTTTATTAATTTTTAGTGTAGTCCTGGCTTGGACAATTAGATTTTTTATTCTGTTCCCTTAAACTAAAAATTAGTAAAATTTACGTGGGATTAAATACCTCAAAAAAATAATATTTATAAAATTTACATCTTTATTCTAAGATGATTTTAGTTGGGGTTCGGTCGAGGTAGATCCAAAAAAACACAAATTAAAAAAATGATTTTTTTTAATGAAGGATTATCTGCCAACGTTTCGGCTTACATTGTAAGCCATCTTCAGGGCTGTAGAAATACTATGTCATGAGAATACAGTAATATTTGAAATTAGTATAATAGAGAATTATTGCGATATCAAGAGTATGAATGTAGAAAGCTATGTAGGTACATTCAATGCCTTGTGTTCAGAGATTTGGACTTGCCAGGGGGAAGATAAAGGACCTCCGTTAATTCCAAGTCCGAGGACAACTTATGTATTGCATACATTCCCAATGCAAGGAAATACAGGAGGAAGAGGTGGGTATTCAAGCCATCTTCAGGGCTATCATGAAGATGAGAGAGGACGTCCTGTCCCTAAGTTCACGTTTCCATGACTAACGAAACGTTTTTTTTACATCTTTATGTTTTATTGCAAACGGTTGAACGAATTTACGTCCAAAATTAAAGGAAGGATGTAAATGTGTTTCTCTCTGAGTGATGTACGCCCAGTTATACTCTTTGAGAACACTGGGGAACAATTTGAAATTAAATTTCTGTTGAGTTAGATTTTTAAGCTGTTTTCTATAGAATTAGGTAGGCTGGTTTCAAAACTGTTTTTTTTTTTTTTAGTTTTAATTAATACCAATTAAACAATTTTATATGTATAAACTCGATTTGACTTACATTAAATGTTTTGTAAACTCTATATTTGGTACGTTTTTACCTTATGTTCTTTTAAATGCATGATTTTTATTATTTCTGAGGATATCCTGTAGTTTACGTTGATAGTTGACGTGAGAGACAAAAATCTAAGATTATTCTCAGATTCAGGCGCCAAGAATTAGTGAAAAAACATTATCAGATCTAACTCAACAAAAAATGTGTTCCCCAGTGTAATCTTTGTTACTTGGAGTTATGAGTTTCGTAGTAACAGGTGTTGAATATTATTGAAATTTCTTCTTGAATAAAGATATTTTTTTCGTTATTTAAGATTTTTTAAAGGTCTCTCTAATGAATTCACAATCCTTTTTTAATATGCAAGGGCTTCTTCCCCTTAAAAACTAATTGGTTCCAGCGATATCCCTTCTTCTCCCACCTTTTCTTAAGAATCTGCCACCGCCCCTTGGTTCGTTAGGAACTGAGAGTCGATCCAATCTGTCTTACTGTTGTGAGTTACATCGGGCTCTGGTACAGCGTGGCATCGCATTCATCGGGACATTTAATTTTAATCAATTGTTGAAAAACAACAACGAATGATATAAAGCATAAGCCTTCGACCTGGTTATAACATAGATGTAAGATTATTGAGGTTCTCTGTCAAATAATTTTCTACAGTTCCTTTGGTCGCGAGAATATATTTTCTCGTCTTTTCTAGGCTAAAGTGATTCTACAAAATTATGTCATCAAGATCTTCAATAATCTTTACCTATATGTCTGCACGTGCAGCTGAGCTCTCAATTTGTAAAATAAGGAGACCAAATTCAATACTTAAGCTCATTTTTGTGCACCGTTGGATGTGTTGGTAAATGACTAAAATTGGTTGAGGGGATTGGAGTTTTGAGAGAGAGAGAGACTAAACTTTATAATCTTATTAAATATTAATATAGTTGTGGTTTATTATCCCAGGTAAATTTAAAAAAATTAATCAGAGGGAATAGAACAAAAAATTCTATCTGTCCCAGCTAGTACTCGAACCTGGATCTCCTACTTTCCGGGCCGGTATGTTTCCATTACACCACCGGGACGAACAGATAACTTATTAAATTCCCAACTCACTAGCGAAAGCCTAACCCACGAGAAAGACGAATACATTAGATATCGAATAAAAAATATATGGAACTTAATGGGTGTTATATTATTTAAAATATCATTTTTAAAATAATATAACATTTATGATCACATCACACTTTTTTTAAAAAGTCATATATAAAACGAATTTAAGAATTTAATTTTTACTGTTGGGCGGGATCTCTTATTTTTGAAAAACAATAACCAATAGAGGTATTTAGACTTTTCAGACTAGCCCTTAAATTTACACATTTATGGTTAAAATTCAAATGAGGGGGAGAGATGATCTAAAGGAAGTCCAAAATTTTTAACCGCAACGTCCTTATTTGATATGCGGAAAACCGTATGGATAAAAATAATTGTAAAATGTAATTTTCTGATTATATCACCCATAAAATAATGTACTGATTCTTATTTAAAAACCTGTGAACCTTCAATTTTTTTAGTTATTAAATACCTGAAAATATTCTTTTACAATATAATGTTCATTTAAGTTTAAACAAAAGTTATTCTACAGAAAAATATATGTAATCTCTAAAAATTTTCATTTAACTCGTAAATCTGCTTATTGTGCCCATGAAAACGTACTTTTTCTTCGGACACGTTTTCCGTTCTCTTACGCGTATTTTAATTTTAAGTTTATATATTATTAAGCTGTAATTTATACATATATTATATATATTTACTTATTAAAAATTGAAAGAACGTTTTTTTTTTTTTGCTTCTCGGTGTTAGATCAATGACAAATTTAAGAATGTTTTCTTAGTTCGTCTTACGACAACTTGAATAGCTTCATTTAGTTGAAGGAATCTGTTGATACGCTAGATAACTCCCAAACTCTCACTATGTGTACATTCAACACAAAAAAAAAACCATCAGCCCTGCTTCTTAATAAACCTGTCAAACATTTTTCCCAGTTCCAAAGTTACTTATTCCCAATAATACCCTTCCTTTTTTCCTTTGTCCCTTTGATTGCCCTCTTTTGAAACAGGCCGCTTTCCCTTTGTACCTTCCGCCTCTTAACTCCCCCCCGCTCTTCTACCTCCCACGTTGTCTATCTGAAAAATTATATTTCCCCTCAGTCATGGAAATGTGAACTTAGGGACAGGACGTCCTCTCTCGTCTTCATGTTAGGTAGGTGTGGAAAATTACTGTTTTAATGTTATTCAACTATTTCAATTATTTGTCAATAAATTGTTTTTATAAAAAAATTTTTTAAATTCTCTTACATAGCTTTCTACACTCATACTTTTGATATCACTTTACATTATGGTAATTCTGTATTATATTATTGTCAATTCTTATTGTATTCTCATGACTTAGTATTTCTACAGCCCTGAAGATGGCTTACAATGTAAGCTGAAACGTAGGCAGATAATCTTTTATAAAAATACACTTTTTTTAAATTTGTATTATTTTTTTTGGATATACCTTGACCGAACCCCAACTAAAATCATCTAATAATTCAACACAACTTGTTCTTTGTTTCCGGCTGGCTACTAAATGCGCTTATGACGTAAGCAATTAGTTCCAAAGTTACCTGTAATATAGACGTCTGAGAAGTCGGGAAGGCGACATCCTCGTACATATCGATTTCCCTTCATCCCGCCTAATTGAGTGGACCATTCATGACTGGCAATCATTCAAGTGTTTTGCAAATTCTAATCCTCGTAATTGTTTCCTCGTTTAAGAAAATAATAATCCTTCTAATATTTGCCATTACTCTGTGATAGATATTGTGTTTGTTTCCTACCTCAATGCAAAATTCATATCGTCGAAGAACGTTAATATATATTAGATTTATCTTAGCTTGTTTTTTTATCACGTTCATCGTTTTTCCTTATCAGTCATTACTCAGTGCAACAACATTTAAATAGGATAAATTGTCGATTGTGCCTAAAATCTTTTATTAGTGATCTTGTTAGACTAACATGACACTAACGGAACGGGTTACTCCTAAGCACCTAATTTTGTAACCTTTGTAATAACAAACAATCATAATTGTTTAGTAAAATCAAAAATGGCTCTTCATGCCATTTTGTGTTTGTCATGGCAAGTTTTTTTTTTCTTCCTTAATCGCCGATTACTTTTTTCATATATTTTCTCCGATCCTACATACTAGATGGTAAAAATAGTAGTCATTAATTATTTATTACTACTCCCATTTACATAATAATTTATGCTGGCGCCAAGGTAGCTAATGGGATCCGTTTGGGTCTCACAATCCTTGCGCTATAGGTTCAAATCCTGCCCAGGGTAAGATTTTATCGATAATAAAAGCTTGTCTTAAGCCATGGATGTTTTAAAATGGCATGGCAATGTTGCCTACATGTGTAGATAGCCCCTCCCTCCTTGACCCTAAATGGTTGAAAGAGAGGGTAACGCTTAAACAACAAAAAAAAAAAATTATGGAATTTGTATATTAAGTGAATGTATCGTTAAATGTTTTTTTTATTTTTTTCAAAATTCAAAGTAATAGTGATTCTGTATTCTTAAAGGCTTCTTTAAATCATGCTTCGTTTGGAATACCAAGTAAGATAATAGTTTCAGCTCGCAGAACGGGAATTACTTTTATTGCTTTTGGAGCTTTGTCAAATCGCTTTTACCGTAACATCAACTCTGTTTAACTTTGAGAAAGGGTGTTTTCTTTGCTCCATTGAGACTTTCTCAGATTCCTTTCATTTTATTTTTTTTTCTTCATTCTCTTATCATTATCATACGGTCGTATAATATTAAAAAACAAGGTTCTGTGATATCAGAGTCTTTCACGGTTCTAAATTGTGTCTGTTTGAGTTTTCTCTGTATGCAGAGGCATACACGAGCAAGCGCAGTACTCACAGTTAACTTAAAGATAATTTAGAAGAGTATCTGATTTTGGAAGAACGTTTTGTGGAAATGTCAACAGGCATGAGACATCTTTAAGATAAGTATTATTCATTAACTATTTATTTTTGGTTTTATTAGTTGTTTTTTTTTGGGGTTTTTTAAAATACATTTTCTCAATAATTAGGTAAATGAAAATATGGGACTCGTATAGAGACGCATGCAAAAGAAGAATTACTTTGGCCTGACCTAACTAAAATAATAGGAGATCCATTTACAAAAAAATAAAATAAATAAATAATATTAATATAAAATCAAAGACTGCCGGCTTTTGAGAGAACAATTTATTTGTGAGAAATACTTCCGTCGGACTTTTAAACTATGTATGAAGTTTTTAGCACAGTGTTTTCATTAGTATCACAGGCATAAAATCAAATAGAATATAAGTTCGTTTTCTACTAAAACTACTTACAATATTACTCTTTTATTCGGAAGTAAATATCTAGTTTGGTACTCAGATGTTTTTGGCACTCTGAGAGAATGTAATATTTTGAGTGACCAAGTCTAATTTATGTTTAAATAAGTAACGAGGAGAAAAGGAATACTCGTCAAGATTGTCTATCGCATGACCAGGAGGAGGGTGATAGTTGGGAAGCTCAGCCATTTCAGATACATTTCTAAATATATCCTTTAATGTGTTTTTTATTCGTAAAATATAAACGATAGAAAGTTACTTTTTACATTATTCATATTTTTCTCTATCAGCAAGAAAAAATAGAAGATTGAGTAAACTCTAGAAGAAGAAACAAACTGATCCTGAGTCCAAAAGAAACAAGAATCTTGAAGACAAGTATTAGATTAAATTTGCACTTCCTTATTTAATGATTAGTAAATCAATTGCCGAATAAATATTTTAAACAAAACATCCCATACAAGTAGATGCCACATTAGTAGGTAACTATCTTAGTAATATTATAATGAAGAGGTTATAATGACTCTAGTGATGGATGCATTAGGGTGAAATGTTTACTTTAAGAAAAATATACATATGGTCACTTTGTTCTTTTAAAAATCACCTTATATGATTCAATTCTGTCTAAAATGTCCTATAACTGTTATATATTAATTGTTTTTTAAGTAAAAATGAATTCACTATTAAGTTTATATGCTTAAAGGGCTTTATGCTTAGCTCCAACAAAAAGCTTCGGAGTTGAGATCCTCCACGTGCGAATGATTAAGTGAAAATATTAAATACTTACTTATAAA
The DNA here is from genome assembly GCA_000696205.2 of Oncopeltus fasciatus. Classification (NCBI taxonomy): domain Eukaryota; kingdom Metazoa; phylum Arthropoda; class Insecta; order Hemiptera; family Lygaeidae; genus Oncopeltus; species Oncopeltus fasciatus. The sequence continues at coordinate 419,222 of KZ806947.1, forward strand.
TGAACTTAATTATACTTTTATCTTAACCACTAACTGCTACTATAAGAAATTTGTTGTTTGTTTAGTATAAGAACTACTTGAAACATCTATTGGTGATTTGATACATTTCATGAGCTTATGTAAAACTATTCCAAAATTTTCTTTCGACAACATGAATACCAACTAATACTTCCTGTTGTTCTTAAAGTGCTTAAAATAAAGCTTAAATATAATTACAGATTAAAACTTTAAAATGCTTTTGGGTAATAAACTTAGAAAAAAAGACCGTGTGAGGGATTACTTTCTTTCTAGAAATTCCTCTGGTGCCTTAATCTATATATATGGGCTTTGAAGTTAGATGGAACGATGGATGTCAATTGAACCTTCATTTTATTTCGTTCGAGTAATCCTAAATACCCTGAAATTTAAATAAATTGAGACTTTCCTTATTAATAAGGTTATATACAACAATCCACATATCTTCAAGAAATAACTGATGATTTCTCATACATACCGTTGACAATATCACTGATAGTCAACAAGGGATTGTCGAACTCATTGAATGTGACATAAGGTCAAATAGTGCTTCTCCCGGCGAGACAAAATGAATTGCACTAACATTCTATCTCTTTGAGCATTTGACTACAATTAACTTCCTCAAAGGATAGTTAATCGCAAAAGGAGGAGCTGAGCGTAACTGTTCTGATTACCTGTCAGCCGGTGGTTGTTTTGTCCTTGTGTATCTGACATCCCTTCATCAGCTGGCGTCGCGCCCACCTAGCGAGATTTGAGAATCAGAGGACTCCGAGAGGGAGCCCCGTGTAGACGACGGTGGTGTTAATGATGAGAGAGAAACGAGCCACAAAGGGAATCCCCGTCAGAGACTAAGAAGGGGAAGTGATATTACAAATCCCAAAGCTTCTTCAGATTCCAGAGAAAATAATTAAAAACAACAAATTTAAATATTTTATATTGCATGCAAATGTTAACAAACGTCCTTAAGAAATACCAAATAATTTTCAAAATGCGTTTATATATATATATATAGAGAGAGAGAGACAGAGAGAGAGAGTGAGAGAGAGAGAGACAGAAAGAGAATCACCAGATATCAAAACATGAAAATGTCCAAAACTCATTTTTATAAATGAGAATCGAACTTCATTTTAGCTGATCACCGAACCATACGTTTCTTTGCTGGTTTAGTATTTTTCTCTCAAAGAATAAATTATAATTATAAAGAGGTTTTGAAAAGAAAAAAATTTATATATATA
>KZ806947.1:443224-468127 GCA_000696205.2 Oncopeltus fasciatus
ATATAATATATACGTTTTTTTTTAAATATATTAAAACAACTTTTTTATCTTATAAAATATCGAATGCCTTTAAAAAGCCATGGATATCCGTGAAAACTGTCAAGTTCCTATTATGGAAACTTATTTTCCATTATAAAATATAACGCGTATGTTTGATAGATGAATTTTAAAACTAAATTTAGGCTTCCTGTTTATTTTATCAGTTATATTGTTATTAGTCATTTATTTTTACTATATTAACGTTTAACACCATAAAATTAATAGTGTTAGCACTGAGTGAGATCAAAAACTTATTTAGCAAGTGGTAATGCGCAGAGAATACTAGTCCAGTGTTAGTGTTCAGTTTCCCAGTAACTGTTGCCTGCCAGTCCAATCACTGTATCTCTGATCCTGACCTGCTCGTAGTTCCCCCAGATCGGCCGCCGGTACTCAGCCCCAACGGGCTCCGGTAAGTGCCAAGTAATAACCTCGTTATCCGGGACGCGGACTGCCATTTCTCCAATCCGATTAGCAGTCCCCCTGCCAAACAGCCAGCCATGGCACCAGCCCTACTTCAAAGCCTTTGAAGGCAGAGGTTTTCTCCCCCCTCTCTCTTTCCCTGGGCTATTTCATTCTATTACCTTTTTGAATACTTCACGTGACGGAATAATTAAGTCTGGGTAGTCGGCTCGTAAAAATCCTTGACTTTCTATCTGACAAACCTGCCTGCTCAAATCAAATTCTCTGTACATATTTAAAAGCTTTTAATCCTACTTGGCAGGGAAAGATTGGCTTTCAGTCAGTAACTCACTTACTAAATTTGACTTATATTCATGAGTATCTTCTCTATTGTTTCCCTTTTTATGAGTCATAAAAGCTATTGTAGCCGAAGCAAAAAAAAAAAAAAATTTTCATTTTCATTCAAACATTCCATGAAGAATTGTTCTTATTGTTAGCATTGGTTGGGAATCGGTCTTGTAATTTGAAGAAATAGAAACTAATTTGTAAGCCAAAAAAGTTATTACCAATGTTTCAGCCTAAATTTCAGGCCTTCTTCAGGGCAATGTGGGTGATGGAAGGAGAGAGTTCTCCTGCTTTAGGATAATTAAGTCATGTCATGATTTTCTTATTCCGGAGCAGTGGTTGATAACAATAAAAACTTTTTTGGTTAACCAATTAGTTTTTATTTCTTCAAATACCAAGACCGAATCCCACACCAATTACTCCTCGTAAAGTTCAATGGTCAACCAACAATCTCAAAATTCCATAAGGAACTTCTGAAAGACTACTCGAGAGCAAAACCCTCTCGACAGACGAGTTTAAGAGTAACGGACGGCTTATCTGGTTAAATTCTGGTAAGAGCCACTGAGCCAATTGTTTAGAATTTAAAATCGAACATTATGTATGACTTACACGTATTTGTCTTCACTACATAATCTCCAATAACCTGAATTATTCTAAACTTTATCTGACCAAGTTTCTAAAGATCTCGTCTTATTAATTAACTTTCTAACCATCTCACTCTCTCTCTCTCACAAACACACACACCACACACTCACGCACTCTCTTCCAAATTTGTATACTGTACAGATGTATATAATAGCCTTAAATTAGCCTTTCATTTTTCATGTATGGTAAGGCCTCTTTATTCTACCTATAAATTTAATTAAATTTAAACAAGGATCTGCTCATACCTAAGGGTAAAAAGGTTGCTATTGGCTGGCGTACACAAAGCTACAACTCACCAATAGTTATGAACTTCTAATCAAATAGTAGCTCTTCCTTCCTTTAAATAAACTGTAAGAAACAGCTGTAAAAAATAATTATAATGAAAATGAAATTTTCTAAACATAAAAAGAAAATAAATTAAAATTTAAAAAAAAAAGTCTTGATCCTTTAGATCTTTGGTACTGCCCACTCTCTTGTTCTTCTTGAAACTAGAGGGCAGTTGCAGCATTTAGAGATAACAACTGATCTACGTTAAAGTTGATCATGATTCGCGGGTGGTAGTTCTCTGGAACGTATTTAATATTTGTTTCATACAATTATTTTTCTTGCTTCTTTTGTGAACTTGATTCTATTCATTTCAATTTCCATTAGCTACTTAGGGGATCATATAATTATGTAGCCGTTTTAATTTTCGTATTCTGTAACCTAAGCGTTAGATGGTTTTAAACAGCCTTTACCTTTAGTTTTGCATTCCAAAATGGGATGAGAAGAAAGAAACAGAAACAAAATTAAATTATTTCAATTAAAAGCTAATATATTTTATATATTTACTTAAATGCGGAACGTGAAAGTGCTTGCTGGATTTGAGATGCGAGTATCTTGCGGTGGGGTAGTGTCAGTAAGTCCCTCCCGCGATTTCCGTCAGAGATGTCTGGACTTATGCGGTCGGCCTGTGTACACTCGAGAGAGCTGGTCTGTTTTCTCTCCACTAGAGGGGGATCCGGTTTCTGCGGCTAAATGTACACCGAAAGATATCTCTCCTCGCCGTCTTCCCCTACAGCTCACGGCCTCTCTTCCAGCTCGTATAGCGCATCTTACGTCAGAATTTAATGCTTCCTCATTGGAATAGCCTTCTACCTCGAAATATTCAGAGTTTTCCGAAGGCAGGGGCTATCTACAGGTTGTCATCTTCTTCTAAATACTCGTGGCACTGGGTAATCCTTCGTTCCACAGTAAAAGCCTGTTCCAAGTTGTAAACAGCTGTATTCCACTAAACCGGCGTCCTATATAATATAAAACTTAAATTAGTAAAAATATAATCTGTTTATACCCCTTTCCTTGATACTACTTTAAAGGCACAACAATGATATATAAGTTTTATCTGATTAATTTCTGGACTAAAATTTTTATTTTCTGCTAGTGGCGATATTTGAAGTCTCCCTCCTTCTTCTTTCTTTTTTTTTTTTTTTTTTGTTTCTATTTAATTCGTAACATACTGATTTTTTTACTGTTTGATACATAAATATAAATTTTTACTTATCAATAACATTTTTTTTTAAATCCGCCACACAGAAGTTGTGTACGCCAAGCTGATTTTCCATTAAAAATGTATATACTTAGGATTAAATTGCGAAATTTTTTAGAAGCCTGAGAGAACAATGATGCTGGTAAGGAAGGGTTGAGAAAGCGCACAGCCATCACAGTTACATTCGTTTTTTTTTTTTTTTAATGTAAGGAATAGAGCATATACCATGGTCCTAGCATCCAAGAGACAACGAATCCGCCTTCTCAGAACACTCACTGCCATTGCCACCTTAGGGACTTTGGTGCTAGGTGTATTTTATAGCTATACAGATTTATTGTTATATTAGATAATACTTTCATTTTGAATTTCTTTCTCATCTGTCACACAATGCATCCTGTAAAGCATTCATACAAATAATGATGTATAAATAGCTAGAAGCTTTTAATTTAACTAATATTTATACTGCACCTCTAGGAAAAAGAATAATTTAAGCGCAAATGAAATTTAATTTATTTTAGAAGGTTGTAATAATACGATACTGGATACAGTGGTCCAGTAATTATGACACTGAATTCTTCAGCTAAAGGTTCCAGTTTCCATACTCTGGATTTACAGGTTTTTTTTCTGTGCTTTTGTTTGTAATGACCCAGATTTTTGTGTTCCCGATTTCCACAATCTTCTTTGAATATCATTATTGATTAAATGAGATTGCAAGAACGTTTCACAGGTCAGGCACCTTCTCAAAAGCACCATGCAAGCGAATAAACACACCCTTGAATGGTTCACTCTTACTGGTATGGTGGCGATTGCATTGATCCTGCTGCTATGGCTTTTGCCAATGCAATTTTGGTTCCCGAATGAGGAACTAGAAGTACTTAGGAGTAAGAGTGGTTCAGTGAGGGTGTTAAAGGAAGATATTATTCCTCAGTCCTTCTAAATTCTCATCCTTTTACAAATTTTTTAATAAAATGGCTTTTACTTTTTCCTGAACATACCCTTAACTTCTCTCCCCCCCTATTAAAACTTGAATGAAAAACATTATTTTGCTAAACATTATTAAATTTCCTATATATATATGTGTGTGTGTATACGCATATATATTACTGGTATTTATTTTATTTTATTTTATTTATTTATTTATTTTTTTTTTTTTTAAGATTCAGATGAAAAGGGAGGTAGCACGCTGGACGTGCTTCTCTTATCTTCTTACTGCAGATCTCAGGAAAGGCTGAGTAGGCATCTCTCACAGCTCCACCCTGAGCTCACTATGCCTATGTTTTCAGGTAAGCTCTTGTATTATTCTTTCACAACTTATGTATTGTTTTTGACTTTTTTATGCATAGAAGTGTTGGAAAGAAAAGAAATATTTCAGTGGAATACTTTGATTTTTTATGATGCTTTGATGTTTTATATTATGCCTATTTCATTACTTTAGTATTAACCGACCGACCACTCCCTGTTATTTCATAAAACAAGAAAAACTAACATAACCAATAACCCTGTTATTTCCAAAAATAAAGTATATCAAGAAAAACCAACATAACCAAACTGAAACATAACTCTTTAATTAATAAAATAAAATACAAAACTAAAATAAAAATAATAAATCCGCTTTACTGGGATGACCAAAACAGGATGATGTCAGCCATAAATAAGTGAACCATAAATACAATTTTGTGAATAAAAATTGTTGAAACACAACCCTTTAATGAATTAAATAAAATACAAAACTGTTTGAGCTGTATTCATTAGAAATGGTTCTATAATATTGTTGAATAAAAACCAGCTAAATGCACACGGTTTCAGAAATAACAGAGTGTAGTCGTTATAATACCTAGGTTTTGGGTCAATACCCTCCCTCAAGGAAGTAATGTTTAGCTCATCCGCCTTTTCTGCCATTGGGTGCACAACTTTCTCCACCTACAAAGCCATTGGCAGACAGCAGTTGTGCCTATTGGACACAGAAGGAAATCCTCTTAACATCATATCTCCTATCCTACACCTAGGGATCTATGCTCTGTATGGGTTTCAGGCCCCCTGATGGATTCAAATAAGATAATTTAAAAAAGGCAAAGAATGAAACAAGTGGTGCTTAAATTATTTTTTTTAATTATTAACATACACATTATTTTTATATTTTTAGGAGTAAAGTATAATATAGTTATGCAGAACTTCAAAAATTCCTTTTGCTTAATTTTAAAATAAATAAAAATAACATAGCTTTTTTCAGATGAAGGAACGCTTAACTTTTTAATTTGTTAAAAAGAGATTATTAAGATTAGAGTTCACAAAAGTAATAAAACACTGAATTTAGTGAATTTTTGAATGAACTTTCATTCCTCCAGACATTTAAGTTGTTTGAGAGTTGTTAATTTACATTATCTAATTTTTTTTATTTCTTTTTTACTAAAGTTAATTTTTTACTATACTTGTAAGTAGATAAAATTCTTACTTTTCTTCTCATATTTTAAGAATTTTTTATTACATATTTAAGTTATAGTTAAACTATTAATTAAATAATGCTTTCATCTATGCATTGAATATCTTCATAATTTATTTTTTCAACAGAGATTACCCATAGATTTCAAACTGCTCGTCCCGATGTCCGCCAGCTTCTTCTTGAATATCTTCTGCCATGGCTACATAACATGGAGCTTGTTGATCCGAATGTACCTCCAGGAAACCCTCTCTCATATTTTCAGGTCTGTTTGAAGTATCAGAGCTTCCTTATTTTAGATAAAGTCTGTGGAGATGTATTAAAAATACAATGTCTTCTTGTGCAATTATTTAATTTAATGACATTATAGAATAAAATGTACACTTAGCACACTCTTACACCTTATAGAATAGGAATAACTAATCAATCATATGGGATCACTAGATAACTATTCTTCTTTCCTTAGATCTTAATCCAATTCATCATATCTTTGGTACCTAATTTCATTTAATCAACCCATAACTTAAATTGAAACCTCAATTTAACATCTTCAATATTAAAAATTCCAATAAGCCATTGACCAAAGTTTTACCCTGTATTTGGCACACATTTCAATTAAAATATTTACAGTTTTAAAATATAAAATTTCATTTTTCTTTCTTACAAGGTACCTTATAATTTTCTTAGAAGCTTCTTTTTTTTTCTTTGCTGCAGTATTCTATGGCAGAAAGCAGGTCTAACATGAAGAGGGAAGGTTGGGGTTCTGTTGAGGCTACAGAAATGGTCCTCAACAATTTATTTTATATTACTGCCAAGGTAAGTCCTCTCTCATCTATCTAAGAAAATTTATAAAATCTTTTTCTAATGTATCTGTTATGAATTACTGTTATATTTATTAAAAGATGTTTTAAATAGCATTACTAAATGAACTTACCCTGAATATTGACATTTAAAAAAATTGAATTAGCTAAGGTTTTTATTACAATTTCAGCCCTTAAACTATCATTATGCTATCCTATTGTTATTCATCCCTACAGGGTGGGGNACACACACACACACACACACACACACACACACACACACACACACACACACACACACACACACACACACACACACACACACACACACACACACACACACACACACACACACACACACACACACACACACACACACACACACACACACACACACACACACACACACACACACACACACACACACACACACACACACACACACACACACACACACACACACACACACACACACACACACACACACACACACACACACACACACACACACACACACACACACACACACACACACACACACACACACACACACACACACACACACACACACACACACACACACACACACACACACACACACACACACACACACACACACACACACACACACACACACACACACACACACACACACACACACACACACACACACACACACACACACACACACACACACACACACACACACACACACACACACACACACACACACACACACACACACACACACACACACACACACACACACACACACACACACACACACACACACACACACACACACACACATACACATACACATACACATACACATACACACACACACACACACACACACACATATATATATATAGAGGCCACGTGTGGTGTAGTTGCTTGCTCACTGCTATAGGTACTGGGTTTATATCCTGGCTTCAACATTCCTTTTTCTGAGCTATTGTTTTCAAAGTTCCCTGCCTGTATTCACTGTAAGTTTGTGGGAGGACTTAGCTAGGTTGCCCTAGGTATGAAAAAAAGTATATTTTAAATAAGTAAAAAATATCCATATTGTGTAATCTCTATAGTTCTATTTTATACAATTTCATATGTTGATCTGAAAAAAATTAATAATCCAAAGAGAATATTTTTCTATTCTATGTAAAAGAATAATAAAATGAAGAAAAAAAAAGTATGGGAACTGTAAAAATGGCTGGATTTTATTCCTTTAAAAATCTGAAGATAATAATGATTTATTAATAAGACCTATGACATTCAGCCCTCAATTCTTTTTACCAATTTAATACTTCTTTGTGGTGGTGTGTAAAGTATTATTAATAAATCACAGTAATCTTTTTGTGTGTCTGGAACGACAGATAATCTATTCCTCTGCAGCTATTCATAAAGGTTTGTCTCTCTCAAATTGATTATTAGATGAATGTTTAGTGTTGTTCGAATTCAATGGAAAGTGAAAGGAATAGCATTTTAGATGAAAATTCATAGCATAATTTATTATTTGAATGATTTATCTTGTTTTGTAATAACAAGGTAAAGCATTCTAATAATAAATAATTATACATCATTTTGATTTTTTTTAAATACACATCTTGAATGTTTTTAGATTTATGTCCACCATATTGTAAGATAAATCATATCACAAGAATCATACCACAAATGGTTCTTTATTAGTTTAGCAATAACACACTTCTAGAAGTTAACACAATATTGTATATTGTGTCTCATGTGCATATGTTGTATAAGAAATATGAAATAAACTTTATTTCACTTTAAAAAAAAAAGAACATAGAACCAATAAAGTTATCTCATTTTACTAAAAATGTTGTATCATCATATTGAGAAGTTTCTTATTTTTATTTTATTTTTTTCAGTTGCAAATCGGATACTTTAGTACGATATGGTTTCACCCCTCCTCGAGGAGCTGACAAAATTAGAACTGCATCTGGTCCTGCAGGCCTTCTTGAGGAAATAATGAATCCTCATGTTGACTGTATAGTAAGAGATATTCTTTTATTTGATATGAGAACATTTTTATTTCTAATTTATGTATATACTGAAAGGAAAATTTCTCACACCTATATAATAAAAAAAAAGAAGCTAAGTAAGTAGAGGAACCATCCACACTAAAAGACATTCTGGGGAAGACCCTGCCAAAATGACGTATGTATTTGTATCATTTGGGAAAAAGGAAGGATATTCCACAATATCTCATCACATGTACAAAAAAATAAATTTTAATAATACTCTATCCTTTTGGTTATATTTCTCTATGTAAAAATTGACTTATTAGTCCCATTATAAATACATTGAGAGTATTACCAGCATCTTAAGCAAGTCTAATAGTAATATTTTAAAGTATTAAAAATATTCTTTTTTGTACTACTAATAATATTTTTTATAATACCAAGTTGAAGGGAAGACTAGAGGAGGATACCACAATACAATATTGCTAGTTTTTTTATCAATTTTCCTTTCACTTTGTTCTAAAAATTATAGTTTATTGCTACTTACGAAAATGTACATCATTTTAAAATATTGATATTATCTTTTTAATTCATTTATATCTTTCATAATTGTGGAAAAAAAGAAAATTTTTATTAACAAGTAAAGTTTTAATGAGCTAGGTTAAATTGTAAAAAATAAGCTTCTTTAGTTCTGTTTGTGAAATATGGTTTCAAGAATTTTAGGAAGCTGAAGACTGATGAAGACCAATGTAAAAGTTTACTCAACATTAATCAGGGTTGTTAGAACTTATTCATAATTCTTTAGAATTAAATCAAAATTTCTATGGAGAGAATTACAAAAATGTAATTATCCAAAAATATACAATTTTGTTTATTCATTTGAAGTTTTAATTTAATTTTTAATTATGGATTTACACAAATGTATTTATACTAAACAGAAATTCACTTCTACTCCATCTGCTGGATAAAAAATTTTATTTGTCAAGCTAAGCATCTTGCATCTACTTTGTCATGAAATTGACAGTTAGTTATATTTCATTTTCTTCATGCTTGTGCTTAGTGCTAAATTCTTTACTTTTGTTTACTCTTAAACTTTTTTTTATTCTTGATTCTATTCATTTTGAATGAGGGGAATCACAACTTTCTCTTGTAGAATTATGTATGAAGGGGAAACAGTCATAATTAATGCAAAAACTAATTCTTAATAAATGAAAATAGGTGTAATAGTAGAAGAATTCAACCCTCCTTTGATAACTTTCATATTGTATGTTACATCTTTAATTGAATATATTTATTAATGTGGGTTTATGAATAAATGTTGTAAAATTAAATTTTACACCTATCTAATTTTATCATTTTTTTTNAAGCCTACGTGAACATTTAATATTTTATTCTTTATCCCCCATTCTCAACATTTGTAATAATTAGTGTTTTAAAAAAATTGTAAGGAACAAAATAGGTATACAATTTAATTTTATAACATTCATATACCATAAAATTTATATTTAAAAACACATATGAAAGATTTAAGAATGTAATTATTAGATGATTTTAGTTGGGGCTCAATCAAGGTAGATCCAAAAAAAAAAAAAAAATACAAATTTAAAAAAGTGTATTTTTTTAAAAGATTATCTGCCAACGTTTCGGCTTAGATTTTATGCCATCTTCAGGGCTGTAGAAATACAATTTCATGAGAATACAATAATAATTGACAATATTATAATACAGAATTACCATAATGTAATGTGATATCAAAAGTATGAATGTAGAAAGCTATGTAAGAGAATTTAAAAACATGCAGACAACAAACTATTGAATAAATTAAAACAGTAATTGACCACACCTGCCTATCATGAAGATGAGAGAGGACGTCCTGTCCCTAAGTTCTCATTTCTATGACTGAGCAGAAAATATAATTTTTCGACAAACACCATGGGTGGTGGATGGGTGGGGGGAAGGTTAGCAAGGATGGCAAACATTGGCAGATAATCTTTTAAAAAAATACACTTTTTTTAAATTAATATTTTTTTGGATCTACCTTGACCGAACCCAAACTAAAATCATCTAATAATATATACAGTCGAAAAACTCTCCATTTAAGAATGTAATGTTTTTTTGTTGTTTTTTTTGTAAAATAAAACAAATTTGGTAATAGACTTTTAATTGCAAACCCTTAAAATGATTAATTTTTGGTCAAAATCAGATGAGGGAAATGGAGTTTAGTAGGTTATAATCATATCTTCTTTGTGTTGCAGAAAGTTTAAAGAACTTATTTGTAAGATGTAATTTTCTAATGTTTGTTCTAAAACATTTCTATGAAAAACCCTTGTTAGTGAAGACATTTACAAATATAACTGAGCACTTTCCCCCAATCTAACTTGTAATTCCTAATTTACTCTTACACCCATACTTAATAAAACATGAAAAATCTGCTACAGTTCTGTAGTTCCTTTATGTCAGACATTTTTTTTTTTACTAAACGTCTCACCTTTTTGTAATTTTTTTTTATTTATTTCAGGATTCTGCTTGGTTTCCTTTCTTGGTTTGGAACCAAACTATTATTTTTTTGTTTTAAACAATAAAGATTTTATAAAGCCTATTTTTTATAGATGCTATTAAAAGCTTATCTTTATAATTGTTTCCTTAACTTAAAATTGGATTTAACAGCATTTAAAATGCAAAAATTAGGAACTCTTAAAAGAAAAATCCAAAATTGATTCAAGATTTAAGAACACTTCAAAATAAATGCACACAACAGCTGAATAAATAAGTGACATCAACTTTTTCATTATTTATTTGCAATTATTTTGAGTTGGAGGTGGCTCATACATGGGGCAGGAAGGATGGTGTTCTTCCCGTGGGTATGTCTCAACAAATTGGCAAGGATTTGCCTTTCTTGACTGACCATTTGCACTCTCCTGCTTGGTCTCATTACTAGGGCAAGGAGTTATATCTGGTGGTTTTGCTTCTTTTTCCCTTGCAGCAGCCTCTAGTAATTTGTCGCAAGGGTCTTCTTCTTTCTGAAATGAAATCCATAATTGAGTATTTGTATTTTTCTCAAAAGTTTCCATTTTTTTTTTTTTTTAAATACTTATAATTAGTATTCTTATTTACCTAACCAACCTGATTTATAATTCAGCAATAATATCTTCAAACATTTTGTATGCATCTTTATATACATATTATTCTTTTATTACAAATCTTTTAGAAATTCAGCTAAGATCAGAAATTAAATACCCTCCCTATTTACGAAATAAATATTTTTCAAAGTATAAAGCCTAGATGTTTAATTAAAATACCTATTTGTTATTTTCAAATTAAATATTAAGCTTATATTAATTAATGAATATATGTATTTTTATGTATTATATATGTATATATTAAAGAATAAAAAATGATATTGTTATAGCTAATTTAAAGGATAATTGGATTTTCTTAGTTAAAAAAAAATCTTTCAAGTCTAGTTGCATCCTGTGTTATCCTGTAATATTGTAACTACTTTTTTTCCTATTGGGTATTGAATAAATAAAGTTTTGTAAGTTACCAATTCTCTAAGGGGTCAACCTGATTGCCTTATACCAAGAAGTGTAAAGGAATAAGAAATATTCATGATTTCATTATGTGAAGAAACTTTTATTATAAGAGGTACTACTAAATATCAGTAAAAGATAATCAGTAAAATTGTATTCCTTTTAGATAAAGAAATATTGAAGGATATGTAATGAAAATAGCTTACATTAACATATATTTGTTCTCTCATGGCCTTCTTAAAATAATTTTAATCATTACCTACTAAAGCAAATTTACAAATGGCATACACCATTCATTAGCTAAATTATCTAACTTAATATTAGCAATATTTACCGTTTCTTCTTCCGGGTTGGACCGTGTCAAATTGGTGTTATTTGCCGAGCTTTCGCACATCATGTGATGGCTTCTTCACGGCTGAAAAGAGAAGCCATCACAGAGAGAATTGTCTTTTCAGCCCTGAAGAAGCCATCACATGATGTGCGAAAGCTTGGCAAAATAACACCAATTTGACACGGTCCAACCCGGAAGAAGAAACGGTAAATACTTCTGACGACTGTCGAAGCCTACGTGAACATTTAATATTAGCAAGCTAATAATTTTAGAAATATGTATTTTCTCTTTGGTAGTAATAGACATTGTTATAGGGATTATAATTGTATTGCCTTCTTGTATGTTTATTTATCCATTTCATTGAAGCTCACCAATCTCAGACTAAAATATAACAGTTACCTAAAACCTAAATTTTATATAGTTATAGTTCTCAATTTGTCTCAATTTTATTTCCAAAAATAAAAAATTGTTTAAAAATAATATTTATGTATCCGGAATACCCATTAATGAGAAACCTTCCCTTTAGCAATCAGCTAAATATTTAAGGCTTAAATCAAATGTTGTTAATTAACTTGACGTTCCCAAACAACATTTGAAGTCTCTTTCTCCCTTCCTTGTTTCTGTCTCCAACTTTCCCTCAAGCTCCAGAAGATGATTTAAACCTCTAAAGCAAAATAAAATTGCCTGTTCATTCAGGCAACCCTTCTTCTAAACATCTTTGGACTTATATATTACTAGTTTATCATAGGCATCTAGTTTGAGATTCTCATCGATAGTTGGCAGAAGTTTTTATTTGACCTTTATATGTGAGGCCATTAAATAATTTTGGGAAAACAATTTCTGAATAAATTGTTTTGTGACCATAGAATTTCTCTAGATTCATATGAATTTTCACTTATTAATTTCTTTTTCTCATCGCTTAAAGTTTTATAACAATTTTAATCTATTTATTATTTTCAACTTTTCTTTTAAAAATAGTATTTAGTTTATCATGTTTTAGTACTCATTCTTAGTACTTTTTTAATATGATAAATTCATAATTTTTTTCTAGTATAAAAATTTATAATCAATTAATTTACTACTTAGGAAAGCTTAAATATATTTAATATTATATATATGCTTAAATATATTTATGTACAATATTTTAACTTTAAATACAATCTATCCAAAGTCATTATAGAAATAATCGGTTTTATAACTGACCTTTGGTGGTGAAGAGTTATTTTCTTGTTCAGAACTACTGCCACAATCTATTGTCTCCATTGTTACACACACCTTTTTCCCCCCGCCAAGTTCCATACATGTTATGACTGGTTGACAAGTTTGTTTTTCCTGAAATTTTAATGGCCACAGTAGTTATTCTCATATTAATAAAATTTTTATTTTATTCTAAAAGGCAAAGTTCTATATTAACTGAAACTTCTCATGGCTACCAGAAAGCTATTTGAATAATGATTATGAAAAAGCTATTTTATTAGACTACCATCATAATAGCTATATTACTATTTATACAATTATATTTAGCTATGAGTAGAGCCTCATAGTGTGTACTTTAGGCTCAAGTTAGTTTTTACAGATCTATTTAAATTTTGTCTTTCATCTTTTATATTTAGCTTAAATTTGAAAGGTATCATATATCTATTTTTTTAAAGGAAATCAATTTTTGAAATCAATAAAACAGATTTCCAACTATGCAACTCAATTTTAGAAATATATTGCCATTTTTCAAAGAAAATATTTTGTAGTTTAACCAGGGGGGCCTAGTTCAGTTCCTCCTCTTCATTTCCTGCTTGATCTAGTACCAGCCTTAATAGATCATCTTTCCTCCTCATAATTATTTTCAAATTGAAAATTCAAATTAGTCTCGCTTAATTCTGTTTTTTTTTTTAAATATAATCAACAGACTTAGAAA
This sequence comes from Oncopeltus fasciatus, assembly GCA_000696205.2. Classification (NCBI taxonomy): domain Eukaryota; kingdom Metazoa; phylum Arthropoda; class Insecta; order Hemiptera; family Lygaeidae; genus Oncopeltus; species Oncopeltus fasciatus. The sequence continues at coordinate 457,167 of KZ806947.1, forward strand.
TTAACTTATGCACCACCCTTATGGCAGCCTTTTCAAAATACTTATAGGATATTATTTAAAATATCACTTCCTAATATATGCTGAGCTTACCATTTTTTGTGTATCATTAATTATTAAATTATGAATCAAACTATTATTAAATTTCCAAAGAACAATTTTTAAGTTTAGTGTCTAATTCTGATCATTATACCTGTTTGTCACCCATGTTGGTTCAGGTGTAATGTTGCTGTGATGTTGCTGAGTGACGTGGTGCTGGATGCACCTCAAATTGATTGGGCTGTCCACCTTCCTCTCATGCTTCACGGCTGCTTTCTAGGACTGGACCACTCCCGCCCTCTAGTCACCTCTCACTGCAAGCAGCTTCTCCTCAACCTTCTGGTGGTCCTTGCTGGCCACGCTGACCACCTTGCTATCGCTCAAATACTCCTCAGTAGGAAGACCTCCCAGCTTGGCCTTGGACTGACCACTCCCCCCATTTCTGTTGTAGAACACAATTTCACAGGTTATCTTGAACAATATTTATTTTTAAGTTATATTTCTAAGTCTTTAATTAAAAACTTTTATTTCAATTTATTTTAAAGAATAATTCTTAATTCTTAGCACCCAACTTAATGAATTTGAAGCAGTTAAAGACAACTGCAATGTAAACTTAATGGAAAATATTTTCTATTTGAATTTCAAGTTAACCTGAAGTGACACTGGTAAGAATTTGAAATATTTCACTTTTTAAATAATCAGCTATTCAATTAATGCTTAAGTATACTCTTTGTTTTATTATCTACAAAAAACTAATTTCTTTACAATTATATTATCCTATTACCTTTTGTTTTCATTGTTTTCAAATAATAATTAAAAGAGAATTTTTTAATAACATCTTATGTCCACAGAACTTGATCCTGATTTTGATAGCTACTTGCAAGGTCCAGTTGCAGCAGCCCCTGGAAGCGCTTCACCCATGCCACCTCCTGGAAGTAGGTTTTGAATACAATTTTTCATTAGTTTTAGTACATTTTCTTTATAAATGAACCATTTTGAGAAATTTATTATAAATAAATGTAATATAATTGTATAAATTTGCTCACCAATTCTTCTTCCTTTAGTAAATAAACTACATATGTTTGACTTTGAGCATACTTAGTTTCATATTAATCTTATAGCAACATATGTTAAAAGCATCAGAATCTGTCTTTTTTAAGAGTTAGTGAGGAAATTGTTTTTCTTAAAATAATTATATGAAGGGGAGGTTTCATAAAGTTGCATAAGTCATAGTTATACGGAAAGGGCCTTTATTTTTAAACTGCCTCCTTATTATAAATGTTTTATATTTTTATATAAAAAAGAAACAAAGAAGAAATATAACTTAAATAGGTAGGATTTTAAGATTGATTTAGGCCATAGGGATAAATTTGGAGCTACTAAGTCTGGCACTGTGAGATCAAGTCACTCTCTGGAGGCACTCCTTTATCAAAAAATATAAGTGCCATAGGTATTCAGAATACACAAATACAGAATTCAGAATACTGTACATTATTGCTTTTATTATAAAACAAATTGGTGATGAAATCAAATTATTATAATATTCAAGAATTCAATGGTAGGCATCATTCCTTTTAAAAGAAACATTTGTTTTTTGAAAATTTTATAAAGTGTTGAAAGAAGGCTTATGGGCAGTAGAATGATGGGTTGTATGCTGGTTATTTTGGTTGGGAAAATAATATGTTTCAATATTTTCAAAGGAGTGGGAAGTGGTTCAAAATTTGCAGTTATATACCAGGTATGCAAGTTTAAAATGTCGTTTATTTCTTAAAATATATACACAGTAATTTAAAAAAAAGTATAATATATTTTATTCAAAGTACTGGCCCTCGCTTTCTACACATTTTGTCCATCTCTCGGGCAATATATGGATACCATTCCAAAAGAATGCTTCATCTTTATTTGAAATCCATTCATCGAGCCATTTTCGTACGTTTTCGAAATTGTTGAAGTGTTGCTCCGCCAATGAGTGTCCCATCGATGAGAAGAGGTGATAATCAGAAGGCGCCAGGTCAGGTGAATACGGCGGGTGGGGTAGGAGTTCCCAACCAAGCGAAGAAATCGTTTCCTTAGTCAATCTGACTGAATGTGCAGGAGCGTTATCATGCTGAAGAATGACTTTGGCGTGCCTGTGAGCCCATTCTGGGCGTTTTTCGATCAATGGGTGACTCAAATTGATCATTTGTTGTCGGTAGCGCTCGGTATTGACTGTTTCGCCGGGCTTGAGAAGCTCGTAGTAGACTAATCCCTTCTGATCCCACCACATACACAGCATTGTCTTCTTCCCAAAACGATCCGGTCTTGCACTCGATGTGGATGGTTGTCCTGGCGTTACTCATGATTTTTTTCGTTTGGGATTCTGAAAATAAATCCATTTTTCATCGCCAGTTACAACTCGATGCAAAAAACCCTTTCTTTTGGGGCGTAAAAGCAGCATTTCGCACACAGTTTTTCGTTTTTCCATCTGTCGTTCGTCCAATTCATGTGGAACCCATTTTCCAACCTTTTGAATCTTTCCCATAGCTCTCAGGCGATCGGAAATGGCTTGCCTAGTGACATTCAACTGTTCTGCCATCATTTGTTGGGTTTGGGTATTGTCTTCGTCTAATAAAGATTGCAATTCGAAGTCCTCACACTTTTTTGGTCGATTTTCTCGTTTTTGATCAGTAACATCAAAATCACCACGTTTGAAACGTTGAAACCAACGTTCACATGTCTTGACGGTTGGAGCAAGATCGCCATAAGTCTCAACAAAAATTCGATGACATTCAGATGCCTTTTTCTTTTAATTAAATAAGAAAATCATGACATGCCGCAAATGCTCTTTATTTGGCTTAAAATTAGACATTTTTAACACCAAAGAAAGGTATGATACGTCCAAGTAAACGATTTAAAAACAACTGACTTTTGTAAACAAATGACTAACAAACAAAATAGCGTTTAGAGATAAGAAAATCCTTCAATAGGCTAAGAGCGCATTCTATTGGAATTAAAACGACATTTTAAACTTGCATACCTGGTAGATAGCTAAGAAATAGAAGTACCTTCTTTAGAAACTCCAGGTGTTATACTTCTAATTATCCACTGGCAAAAAACTGAGGATTAATGTCTTTGAGAAACATTAAAGCTGGGTTAACAGAGGACTGTACACTGCGGAGAGAGTTATGTGATAGGCAGAAGTAGTGATAGACACTAAATATTCTGCATGTGGATGAAATATTATGGTTATAGGGTTTGCGACGAATAAGAAGTCTGATTCCACCATGAGTTCGACTATTTGGATATCTTGTAAATGTAGTGGCCTAGAATGTTACTTGTTTCCGTATGTAATATTATTAATTTTGTTATTAAAAACCAATTTGATTTTAACAGTTAAGTTTTGAATGCCTTTAGCATTCCAAAGGTGAATTGAAGAAGACTTCTTGGAATAAGAACTTTTAAAAAGTCATTTTAAATAATAATATCAAATGTGATATGAGTCAAGTGATGAAGGCATGGAATACTGAGAAAAAGGAAATCAAAATAACAAGGGTATTAAGAACTTAGTGATTTGAAAATTTTTTTTTTTTAAATAAAAAGCAATCATCTTCTAGAACCATCAAAGTAAAATAATATAAAAACAGTATGGAATAACTGTTCAAGGATTTTTGGATTATTTTCAGTAGCTTTCTCATATAGAAACAGGGTCAAAATATTTTAGCTATAAATAGTGTATTATTTTGTGCCACTGGCATTGGAAAATTCTGATACTTATTTTACATTATTATTTTGTTGTAAAATAAAACAAGTGCTATTTTTGTTAAATTATACCAAACTAATCCTTAGATGATTTTAGTTGGGGTTCGGTCAAGGTAGATCCAAAAAACACAAATTTTAAAAATGTATTTTTTAATAAAGGATTATCTGCCAACATTTCGGCTTACATTGCAAGCCATCTTCAGGGCTGTAGAAATACCATGTCATGAGAAAACAATCATAATTGAAATTAATATAATAGAGAATTGCAATAATATAATATGATATCAAGAGTATGAATGTAGAAAGCTATGTAAGAGAATTTAAAACAATTTTGAAAAAACAATTTGGAAAAAACATAGAAAAACATTCGGAATGTTTCCGCCTCTTACCTCATTCCCCCACTTTTCTACCTCCCACAGATGTAAAAGGAAAATTTATACTTCAGTCATGAAAATGCGAACTTAGGGACAGGAAGTCCTCTCTCATCTTCATGATAGGTAGGTGTGGAAAATTACTGCTTTAATGTTATTCAATATTTTCTTTGTCAATAAGTTGTTGTTTGCATGTTTTTTTCAAATTGTTTTTTTATTAAAATTGTTTTTTTCAAAATCGTTTTGAATTCTCTTACATAGCTTTCTACATTCATACTCTTGATATCACATTATATTATTGCAATTCTCTATTATATTAATTTCAATTATGATTGTTTTCTCATGACTTTGTATTTCTACAGCCCTGAAGATGGCTTGCAATGTAAGCCGAAACGTTGGCAAATATTCCTTTATTAAAAATAACTTTTTTTAAATTTGTGTTTTTTGGATCTACCTTGACCGAACTCCAACTAAAATCATCTAAGAATAATATCTACGGTCAACAAACTCTCCTTTTGATTATACCAAACTAATGTTTTACCTCAATGTTTCTGGATTTTATATTTATGCACCTGGATTTATATTTATATTTAATTTTTTATTATATTTACATATAATGACTATGACTTGAACAAAATTTTTTTAACTTAATTAAGTTGAAAAGCTTATAGCGAATTTTAAGGATTGTAAAATTTTGTTAACCCAGATAATATTATAATAATATTATAAATAAATCAAAAGTCTTTTGAGGACTATTTGAACTTTGTTTAAATTCAATACTATATTGGTCATAATAAGATATAATAATAAATTCAATGCATCAAAATTAACATTGAAACAAATGAAATCCACTTTAATATTTTTTATGGTGACCAAAACAGGAGTTTTATATAATTCGAACCTTGTTTTACGATTTTTTTAGAGAGGGTAGTAGAATTTTATTATTGTTTGAAAAACAATAAAGATGCTTTAAAAATAAATTCTTTATAGTTTAGATTATTTAGAAAGGGGTGTAAAATTGTATTAAGATTGTAAAAAATAGAGTCTTTGAAAATATATTCTTTATAGTTTAGTAATCTTTTCTGTGAACAATGCCCAAAGTATACTGATAGTGATTTTATTATTGAAATATTTTGCATTAATTTACACAGGTGCATAATTTTTATTAAATGATAAAATATATTTTAGGTTCAGATGGGGGTTTGACTCCTCCAGTAATTGTTGTACCAGAAGATGGACAGCAAGAGAAGAATTTATGGAACCATCAGTGTTCCAATAGGCCTCTACCTGATGTAGTGAAGTCTCTAATTGATTTCATTGCTTCAAGGTTAGTAGGTTACTTCACTATATTATTACTGAACTTTTTTTTATATATAACTCTTTATTAAGAAAAAAAATATTCTGTACATTTCATACACTTAATTTTTGATGGGGTACATAATAATAGTCCTTGCTCGTCTATCCCGGGACTTAACCCATTCTCAGAGAGGAGCCCAGGTTAACCCGCGATAGACTATCCAGCACCCATCTTCTTCTTATCCTAGGATAAGAAGGAGACTAGGCAGGGAGTCAAGGAGGGAGTGAGAGGGGGAGAAAAATGCCAGTGCATTCACTCCCTTGATATTTTAACTAAACTGGCTGGAGTAGGTCCCTTGGCCACCTCCTCTTGAGGTGTCGGGGAGGGTGGTCGGGATGAACATGGGATGCCAGGGAGAGGACTATTGGATTCGGATGTCCTTGGAGGTTTGTGTGGAACTTATCAAACCTGGAGGGGATGAGCACGGAAACAAAAGGTACTTACAGGTCAGAATGGATGGTTTTATTGGATACGTAGGGAGAAGTGTTGAGGATTGTGCGAAGGACTTTGGACTGTAACCCCTGGATACATCTAATGTTTGATGGCTTCACTGTGCCCCACAATTCAATACCATATGTCCAGATAGATCTAATTAATGTTTTATAAAGAGTTATTTTGTTTTCTATTGTTAATCTGGACCTGTGGTTCAGCAATTTGTAGAGCTGTCCAAAGCGTCTGTTTCTTGTCTCTTTGTCTGTAAGTGGGTCTTCCAGGTTAGTTTACTGTCTTAGTAGAACCCAAGTTAGCGGACTGTCGGAAAGGAGAGAAGAGGAACTTTATTAAGGAGGACTGGCGGACATTGACTTCTGCGAATTGTGAAGGTGACATTGACTAATTTATTTTCATTTAGGAGTATTCGCCAGCGTTTTGACCACTGGAAAATGGAGTTAAGGTGATATTGAAGGTTATTTGAGGCAGTGTAAGGATCCGGGTTGCAGGAGAGTATGGCTGTGTCATCTGCATAGGACGCGAGGGGTGTGTCAGGATGTGTTGGGATGTCGGCAGTGAAAAGGGTATAAAGAACAGGACCAAAGACACTACCATGTGGAACTCCTTCTTGAACGGGGTAGAGGTCAGATTCTCCAGACCAAGGCGGAAAGTATCTATCGGAAAGATAGGACATGATAATTAGGTAGTAAGGTTGTGGAAGGATAGACTTAAGTTTAAAGAGCAAGCCCCTATGCCAAACCCTATCGAAGGCCCGAAGGCTTGAGTCACATCAAGGAATGTAGAGGAGCAATATTCCTTACACTCAAGTGCGTGGGAGATGCGATCTATAACTCGGAGACCTTGTTGAATTGTGGAGTGCTTATTTCTAAAGACAAATTTGTGATTAGGAACAAGGTTCATGGAGTCCAGGATGGGTATAGTTCTCAGCAAGAGGATCTTTTCTAACATTTTGGACATTGTGGGGAGGAGGCTGATGGGACGATAAGAGGAAGGAAGGTTTGGTGGTTTACTGGGATTAGGAAAGAGAATGATGTTGGAGAGTTTCCAGAGAAGAGGGAAGTATGTGGTGCGAAGAATGCTATTGTAAAGGTAGCTTATAAAGAGGATTGCTTATTTAGGGAGTAGTCGTAAGATACGAGTGGTAATAAGATCATGGCCTGGGGATTTGCGCCTAGGTAATTTGGAAATGAGGTATTTGACTTCGGGGGGATTAACCGCTTTAGAAGGGAGGGACATGGAAAGAGGAGCATTCTGAAATATTTCTGTTTCAGTAGGTTTGGAATGATCATTAGGATCAGGATGAGGGATAAATGTTTGTCTGAGATGTTTGGCCAGTACCTCTGCTTTTTCGTCGTCGGCACGAGCCCAAGTTCCATCATCATAATGAAGAGGTGGGGAAACCGGCTGGAACTGGCTGGAAGGCTGGAAGAATTTTTTGGGTAGCTTTCCAAAGAAAATTATCTTTAGTTGTAAGAGAAGATTATAGCTATTATAGGATTCTGACCGGTGAGAATTGAGCTTCACCAACTGACAAAGCCAGTTGTAGAATTGATGGTCGCCTGAATGACGGGATCTCTGCTATGTGACTTTCGCCTGGTGCTTGGACTGGATGAGGTCTAGGATGTGAGAGGGAAGAGGACGTCTGGTGGGTGAGCGACTTGGCATTGGGGTAGAAGCGTCCCAAGCAAATCTCTGGATAAGGGTTGTAAAGTGATAAGTAGCAGGTCTGTATCTAGGTCTAAGGATGTTTTTAGAGGAACGTTGAGGTCTATAGAGTCAGAGAGGAGATTACGGATGAGGTCCCAATCGATATGGCCCTGAATAAAAGAAGGAGGAGATTCTTTGGGTAAAGGTGACAAGGATAATTAAGCGAGAACAGGACTGTGGTCTGAGGAAAAGTCATTCAGGGATTTAACTGAAGAATGAAAGGAATTTAGTCCACGTTAGACAAAGAAGTCTAAGATGTCTGAGATTTTGTTGGGATCAGTTGGCCAGTTTGTAGGAGAGGGTTGACTAATGTAGGAAAGGTTAAGGGAGGATAAGGCATTATGTAAGGATCGACCACGAGAGTTGGTCGTCCTAGAGCCCTATAACAGGTGCTTAGAGTTATAGTTGCCTCCTGCAAGAAAGTGTGGGCCAAGGGAAGAGATGAAATTCGAGTACTGGCGAGCAGAGGCCGGTTTGTTGGGTGGGCAATATACCGCTGAAATAGAGAGGTTAAAGGAAGAGGTTTTCAGGGATATTGTGGCAACTTGAAGGAAGTCAGAAGAGTAGAGAGAGAGTTCAAAGTGGGAAAGGGTGTTTATAACTAGGACTGCAGCTCCACCGTGTGCTCTGCCATCAGGATGGTCTGTCCTATAAGTCTTGTAGCCTGTTATGTAAAGTCGGTTCCGATCAGTTAGTCAAGTCTCTATCAACGATCAGTTGATGTTCTCCGTGTGTAATACGTTTGTAAGTTCATCTATGTGATTTCGAAAACTGTTAGCATTCCAGAGGAGGACAGAGAAAGGATCGGTAGGGGGATCATTTTGCCATTGTTGCTGGGGTTGTGACGGGAAACTCTGGGAGTTGAAGCTGAGAGAGGCGGCTGGAACAGGCTGGGTAGAAGCTCTTGGGGCTGATTGGTCAGTTTCGTATTGACCGGCGAAAGACACATATAATATACCTGGAGTAACCATTCTAATTGGTGCAACTTTGCAACCTAGGGTAAATTTGATGTCGTATATCTTTTCCGTCTTGTCATCATGATCCAGGTCTATGTAAAAGAGTGGTGTGGTCTGAAGTCCACCTAACCGTCTGCCTTGGGTGTCTCTTTGGTGTGCGTAAACATTCACGACTTGGCGGACCTTAAACCCAGATTTTTTGAGCTCTTGTCTGATGTCAATGGTGGATGTGTTGCAGTGCAGGTTCCTTACAACCACACGCAGAGCTCTGTTCTCTTTAATTTGGTAGGTACGGTACTGGGCCTTAACTCGATCGAGAAATCAATTATTTTTCTGTAAGAATCTGGGTCATAGCTGACTACTTTCGTGGAGTCCGTTTATAAGGTGGTATTTATCACTTCCCACCTCATGATTGAGCTTTTCTCAGAAGAGTTTGAATTGTTCCAATCCAGACACGAATATAGGTGGTGGTCAACGAAACCTGGCCTGTTGGGTTGGAGTAGTGAGATCGTCTTGAGGGAGGTTCCGAAGAGGGCGAAAACGGTTAACCCTGGCAAATGGTGACTCTTCTTCATCATCATGTTCAGTTGGTGGAGAAGTGTCCATGGACACGGTGTTCTTTATTATAGGTGAGACGAGTGTAAGAGAGCGGCGGTGGCGGTTGACATGGCTGTAATAATGGGCAATGAAAAATCAATGGATTTTATGTATTGCAGTCTGCTAAAGTATTTATGTTTTGAGAAGTTGGATTACAATAAAGCTCAGAGAATCTCTATTATTTTTTTCTTTTGGTAGAGATTCTGAATTTTTTTTAATTTATTTATTTTTTTTTTTTTGTGTAGGACTGAGATTTTTTTTTTAAATCAGTTTACTGAGATATACCTGCAAAAACCATCATTTCTTATTACGTATGTTACAGTTGAGTGGAGACCTCTCCAGATATATTTGTTTACCATCTTCTAGTAGAATTCTCTAATAAAATAACATTTACTTCTAACTTATCTGTTTATTCATTACAGGAGGTTGAAATTTTTCTAGTTAATACAGTTACATTTTCTGATAAATTTCTTTAAAATTAAAAATTAATTATTACTAAACTTAATAAATTTTAATTGATCTTAATGAAGTAATATTTCCCTTTATGGATTTTGTTTTGACATATTAAATCAAGACAAAGGATATGATGAATCAAAACTTAATGAGTTTTTTTTTGCCTTGATAGAACTTTCACTTTAAAAGCTAAGTTCTAGATTTACAAAGTTTGTATAGTGGATTAATTCAATATGTTCTAGAGCAAAGACTATTTTACTAGGAAGGAAAAACAATTCTTTGCACAATGATTTGTGTGTTGGCTTGTTTATGGTCAGTTCATGAATTAAGTAGGAATAAACCTCAAGTACGAGTATTTTTGTTTTGTATCAGGTAAATTTGTTGGATTTTTGATAATAAAAACTATTCTTTAATTATAGACAAAATCAAGTTCTTTGGAATTATGAGGACATTACTGCCAAAGTATGGTCCGTTCGAAGTGTGGAACAAATGGACATATTCCTTCAGCATGTACTGAGGATATTTCGAGAATCACTTCCTCGTGCACTGATTTCTGAAAGATGGGGGCAGATCGCTCTCCAGCTCGGGCTTTCATGTTCTTCAAGACATTATGCTGGTCGTTCTCTTCAGGTAATTAATTTTTAAAACAATATTGTAGTTACATATCATGGTATAATCAACATCTGAGGTTAACTTTTTTTTTAAAAAGATTTTCAGATCCTTGCACCTTCCTATTACTTCAAGAATGCTTTCAGAAATTCTCTCCAGGCTTGTAGAAACAGTAGCTGAACAAGGTGAAGATATGCAGGTAATATGTGTGGCTTTACTAGCAAGTCAGAGTAGATTTTATTTTAAACTTACCAATTTAATTAATATTAAATTAAATAATACCATTGTTTTAAATAATACAATTGTATTTTGGCTTTATGTGTATATACCTTGTAAATTAGTTTTATATTATTTTTCATTAAACAAAGAGTAGAATCTAGATTTCTAGCTGAGATACTTCTAGATAATAATGCAACAAAGGGAGATGCAAGATTTCCACAGTGTCTGTTGGTTCTCATCATGGAGAATATGCATTATAAATATTCCTTCTTGGAAGAAGTAAAATAATTTATTTGACTTCTTGCAGGGGGAGAGAGAGAAAGAGAGAGAGAGAGAGAGAGAGAGAGAGAGATTAGATTCTTTATTGCCATAAGATATTTATCCTTTCTTCCTGACTATTTCAGGCTACTTCCAAATTACACGTATTTAATCCTAATCCATTTTAAAATAATAATAAAATAAAATATA
>KZ806947.1:483056-505267 GCA_000696205.2 Oncopeltus fasciatus
CTGATTATCACCTCTTCTCATCGATGGGACACTCATTGGCGGAGCAACACTTCAACAATTTCGAAAACGTACGAAAATGGCTCGATGAATGGATTTCAAATAAAGATGAAGCATTCTTTTGGAATGGTATCCATATATTGCCCGAGAGATGGACAAAATGTGTAGAAAGCGAGGGCCAGTACTTTGAATAAAATATATTATACTTTTTTTTAAATTACTGTGTATATATTTTAAGAAATAAACGACATTTTAAACTTGCATACCTGGTAAAACTACCCCAGCTAATTCCAATTTTCATAAAGAAGCTTCAAATGTTTATTTACTAATAAATAACTTTTTCAATGAGTCAAATAATATTCTATATTCATTTTTTTTTTTTGTATAGTTTTTAATAACTATTTAACCTGTTTAAGAGTATGGTTTAAATAAAGAAAATATCCCTCTTTTCTATTTTGAAAATCTCTGAAGCTTATTTTACAATACTCCACAATGGCAGTCCAAATTACTTAGGCTCAAAAATTGTCTGGTGCATACTTATTGTTTATTGTGTTAATTTTGTTTAAGTTTAATTTAAGCTTCAATCTTGACCTATTACTAATATGTTATTTCTTGGAAGTGCTTTAAAACATATAGAAAGCTGTGAAGTCTGTTTTTTGATGCATCAATTAGTTCTATAGCTATCACAACTCAATTATTTCTGCCCTTTTCTTAGTTCTTTTGAAATATTTAAATGTTTCTTTTTTATTTTTTTTTATTTATTTTATTTATTTTTTCTAAAGCGTAGATCAGATTTCTNTTTTTTTATCTGAATTGTCTTAATACTTTTGTGTTGTGAGTTTAGAAATTTTTAAGGTGAATTTCAATATTTTAAAAGCTCCAAACAACCCCTTTTATTACAAATCTACAAACATGGCAAATAAATAAAAATGTTAATACTAATTCGATTCACTGGCTAAGCATCCTGGAATAGTTTCCCTGGTGATTCTTCCCAAGTGCATCTTCCCATCCAAAATTATATATGTATATTCATGAGTACTTTTGAATAAGTTAGCCTCTCTTTTTGTGTGTGATTAGGAGGAAGATGGGAGTAAGTAAGAAATTTCAGTTTGTTTCTTTGAACATTAGTTGTTAATTTTTATTTATTTATTTTACTTTTCTTTTATTTTTCAGGGATGCACAAACAGTGTGACTTATGAGCCTGTGATAGGTGTTCTTTCTCAAATAACACCCTTGCTCCATCTTCCTGTGATTGATCCCTCTCAGAATCTTGCATTCCCTATGACTGTGATAGCCCTCCTTCCCTACATGCTACTCCATTATGAAGATGCCAACCCACTATGCATTATCTCTGCTGAGAATATTGCTCAGGTAAAAAATAATCATATAAGTTTGTTTCATTGTTAGAGATATAATTAATTTACTGCTTCATCCTAATCTGAATTTAAATATCATATTTATGTTATTAAAAATGTTGCTGTATGCTGATTAACTACATTTTTACATGTGTATGGTTTAGCCATGTATAGCTTCATATAGTTCTTCCCAAATTGTTCTCACAAACATAATAAGGAAGTACATTAGAAGTCCTTACATAGTTAAATACATATTGGAAAATATTTATGCCACTAAATAAAGCAATTTCTTTAGCTGCAATTTTAATTTTCAGGTTAGTAATGAAAAAGGAAAGAAGTTAGAAAATCTAGGGACTGTGATGACTCTATATTCAAGGAGAACATTCAGTAAAGAAGGTTTTCAGTGGACAAAATGTGTAGTGAAGTACTTGTACGACACTTATGCACATCTTAGTATCAATATGCTTACATTCCTTGTTGAGGTAAGTTTGAGTGGAAGTTAGTCAAAGATTGTCCTAATCATCACCATAATTATTTATTTAAAAATATTATAAGTAGTCTGAAGTTTGTTACTCCTGTTTTAATTAAAAAGTTAAAATTGTTTTAAATATATTATTAAGGTAAACTTGTATAAATTGTTTTGATCATAGTTAAAGTTAAGATAAAGCTCTAGTTAAAAGTATGTCCATTTAAAAATATATATGTATAATTCATACTATGTCTAACATTAATTAGAAATAAAATAATTACTCTTTATAATATGCATTCAGCACTGGGTATTTGGCTACTTTGTTAAGGCAAAAAAAAATTTAATTCTCCAAAAACTTTTAATCTGACATTCTTTTATTCTGTTTATTAAGGTTTTGGAAAAGGGACCTTCGGCTGTGCAACTTCCAGTATTAAGTATTATTCATTGTATGCTTCACTATGTTGATCTCACATCTCCTGCAGGTCAGCCTCTTTATGCAGATTTGCTCAAAGTGGTATCAAAGTATATTGAGGTGTGTTCAACCATCACAGTAAAATATTGTAAATTTAGAAAATTAGTTTTTACTATTTTTAAGAAATAATTTTTTTTTTTTTGTAATGTCTTAATTACTTAAGTAAATATATTAGGAGTAAAATATTTTAAATTTATATTTAGTATTTGCATATAACTTTCATAATTTATCATAGGGCTTTTGAATAAAATATGAAATAAAAGATCAAATTAAACCAAACTCTGGCACATTATTAGACTCAAGCATTTTTATATTATGAACCTATTATGATATTCAAGATTTATAGTTTCTGGAAAGAAAGTTAAAACCAATTTCTAGATTCTTTATGTTCTTGTTTGTTAACGTCCTCAATTTCAACTGGTACAAGAAGAATAGTAATCTGTCATAAATCAGCTTTCATTAATTCTTTCTATTTTTTCAAATTCTGTATCAGTATTTGACATATAATGATATGTCTCATAAGAATCTCAGTCTGTTGTTAACATCATCATCCCCTGTATTTTCTTCCTCCCTTTACTTCAAAATCCACTTAATCTCCCCAGTTTGCAAAAAGAAGCTTAAATAATATATTTAAAATCTCCTAGAATCCTAGAAGATCCTAAGAAATTTTTTGAAAGTTTCTCATGGCAGCATTTCCTTAGGAAAATCTGCTAAATACATTTTAACATAAATGTATGGTTCAACCCTTATTTGGAAAATGTGAAGTAAAAAGAAACAGAAAATTCTGTTTTTGGTTGAAAAGCATGTTCCTTTTTATTTTTTGTGTAATTTCTGAACCAAAAAATCTAGTAAATTCTCAAAATACTTTTATTTTAATATTTCAATTGCAACAGTTGACTTTCTTGTTTCCATCTAAATCACTTCAATTTTGAATTCATAAAAAGAGACAATAAAAAAAATGTATTCATTTGTTGTTTATTAGACCCACTGGAGATTACATAAAGAAATTATGATCTTGTATCATTTTCTTATTGTTCTTATTCTTCAAGAATTATATCATGAAAACACTGTATTTAGCTTTGCATTTTAATGAATTTATCTTTTGGATCCTGGCTTAGTCACACACTTTGAGCTTGAGTCTTATTCTAGGCTAGCTTTTATTAATAAATAAGAGTGCGCTCAATGCCATATGTGTTTAAAGTAGGTTGGCTACATATAAATAGTTCGGTCCAACATTTTGTAGATTGATAGGCTATTCATTTACTTTTCTCATACAAACAAAAAACAGTACTACTGATATGCTTTGTGTATTTCCTGAAGTGAAAGATAAGTGCAGATAATTTTATTATTTATGAGAGAATTTATGTACAAAATAACAATATTTGCAATGTTCTTAATTTAAATAATTTATTTTGGGTATCCCGTAAAATAAATATAAAATCTTTACTTGATTAATAATAAATTAATATATTTTTAGTTGACCTATAATAAATAGGCTACCATAGACTTTAATATCTTATTGTTCAGTTTATGATTTTTTAAGCATATATCAATAAAATTTACTTAGCCTTATCTTTAAATTGTTTGTAGGGAAGTCATTGGAAAGAAGCAATGAAGGTGTTAAAGCTGGTAGTAAATCGCAGCTCCACACTTGTTGCTCCTCCTCTTACCAGCCATCACACACATTGGGAGCCATCACCACACTTGTCTTTCACTGATGTTGAACTTTTCACAAAGAAAGAACTACCAGGTACTTTTTGAATATTTACATAATTACAGTTTAATTCTGTTATGTGTCAATTAATAATAATTTAATACTTGAGTTTCTAGTTCAAAAAAATATGAAAATAATTGTTTTCAATTCATATATTTCATATGATAAGCTAAGATTAAAATATTCTTGAATTATTAATTAATTGATAAAATGCTTGAGTTGATTAAAAAATCTTTCTTTGTTTAAATTGATCGAGCAATTTCTATAGTCATTCAGTTCAATAAATTTCAGCACAATACAAATAATCATTGGAAATATGTTTATCAAAAAGTTTAAAATGCTTTCAAACTGTAGATATTCACTATACGAAAAATAGTCTGTGACAATAAGCTATATATATGCACACATGTAGGTAGTTGAAGGATTCATTTGATATTTTCTTCCCACTATATTATATTTTCTAGGACACTGAAAATTTTTGACTTATTAATATTGACTAATGCCCAATCTCAACCCCCCCCCCCAAATAAATATATCATTGTATTGTCATATATCGTAGTTCAAGCTTTAAAATATTTGTATAATGTATAATTTCTGTTACATGTAAATTCTCCTCTTATATATATATAAATGGCTTCATTTTATAGTTAAATAAGTAGGGTACTGTTTTATTACATCAAGGAAACTATATTGTTCAGAAACATTTTCAAAGAAATTTTCAAAAATCAGTTTTATGAATAAATTAGTAGCTACATTTTTTCAGACATTGCTAAAAGACATCTAAATACGTTATACGTCTAAGATCAAAGATACATATATGCCACAATCATATTTGCCTTCTTTGTTAACTGTTTTGCAATATTAATCTGTTTAGGTCGGACAATGGATTTTACATTTGATGTTACCAAGACACCTCTAATTGGTCTGAAAGGAAAGTCTAAGGGTAAGGAGGAAGGTGATGAAAATAATGCATCTCCACGGAGGTCTGTGTCTCTATCTCCTGCAGACAGCTTGACAGTTCCTGGCTGGAAGAGGCCCTGGATTTCACAGGTAATTTCTTACCCCTTAGTTTAGGTAATGTCTTCTCTCTTGAGAAAAAATAAATGTTTTTGAATTCTTTTGGTAATTTTTCTTCAATAATTGCAGCACAGAAATTGATTGCTGAATATAATAACTTTTAACTCTGAGCCTTTAAGTTTTCAATTTAAATCAGTTTTTTTTTTTTTTTTTTTTTTTTGCAGGTATTTTTTTATTTTCAGGGAATCCATGAATAAAAATAATTAAGGATTAAAATATGTAATAATTTTATATTTTCTTTATTTTGAACCCTTAAACAATTCTCAATTCTCAAGGTTCCTATTTATATTCAAAAAATAAACTAGCTTTTGATGTTTCTTAGTACAATTACTATGAATCTTAAATTTCTAGATTTGAAATTTAGAATCACACTTTATCCTTAACATGTCTATGATTAGAATTATTATGTTAGTTATTCTACCATGTATATCATTACTTTAAAATCACTTTGGTAAGCTTTTATTGTCAAGCATCAATATATCATTTGGCCTTATAGGATTATTAAGAATATGAAATGTGAAGAATATAGATTATATTGTAGAATAACAAAAAGAAAATTTAAGTCATTTCATATAATGTGGCTCCAGTTTCCAGTTCTGGGAATTTTTAAAATTCTAATAATTGTATGAAGAAATATTCATAATTATTTTATTTTTTAAATTTTGAATGGATTAGAAATACTTAATATATATATATTATAATTTTTTGGGGTACAGAAAATAAAAGATATGATAAGGAGATAGTATTTCTTTCTTATTTATGGAACAAAATCCCAGAAAATTGCATCCCAAAAATTGATATCAGAAAATAACTCTTAAAATATATAACTTTAATAAAATTGTCTTATTTGTTTAAGCAAATGTATTTTAAAGTAAATTATGTTATTCATTTTATTCCTTATTACAACTATGGAATTATTTCTTAAAATTCTACCAATCTTATTTCATAGTTATTATATCTGCATATGTATGTTTACTTTTTTATATCTGATGCTCATGTTCAAATTTTTAAAATAGAGATACCAAAATGAGTACTTCTGCATATTTGTGCTAGTTTATTGTGACTGAAATCAACCAAAGGATATTAGGGGTAATTAAAAAACAAAATCATTAATATCTTCATTATTATAAAATTTTTGAACATTAATGAAAAAACATGTCATTTTCTAGCATATCTATTATATAACTTTTGTGAGATAATTATATGTTATTGAAGATGTTTCTGAATTTAACTAGAAGGGTTCAGCAGCCCTTTACTGTTTGACCGGGCAATTGGACATTGCTGGACACAAGCTATCTTTTCTCCTTCATGTTTTTTCTGCCTTTTAAAATCAAATCAGTTATTTACTATTAATTGGTTTATCATTATTTTGAAAAATATTCAATCTAATTTCATGCTTGAGAAATTCTTCTTAACTTAAGCATCCTTGCATAAAAAAAAAACTTTATAGCATTGCTAATATTGAATTTCTCAAATTGAATTAAAAGGAAATTTTGAAAGATATGTTGAATTAATAATGTATGATTTATCATTATGATGGTTTTGAATAGGCTGGTAAATGGAAGCTGGCCTATCAAGTGATAGAATTTTTATTTTATTTTTTTTTGGGGTTGTCAGCCAGAAATTCATTTACACCAACCAAAGTAAATTTATAATTTCTTTTTGTATTTATATTCTTTTACATGTAACTTATTTAATAAATAGTTTAATTCATTCATTAACCAAAAATGTAAGAAATAAATAAATATTTGCTTGTTGTTAGGTATAAGAGATAGATATGAGTCATTACAGGCATTCAACGCCTAGGTTATTACGCCTAGTTGTTTGAGACTCAAGATCCAATACTTCGAATAATGAGGAAATATTTCAAATTAATAAAATTAAAGGAAACTAAGAATAGCAATATAAGTATTATAAGTTAACTAAATTGACCAAACTGTTCAAAACTTATCTAATGTATATGTAATGTGACATTTTGTGTTTAGTTATTAATAAGTAAAAGCTAATGGTGTTAAAACTCTAATATTTAGTATTTTCTCACAATTTTTATATTACTTATTATTATAATTTCCAGGGTCGAGTCAGAGAATCTCTTGTTAACCTCCTAACAGCTTGTGGGCAGAGAGTCGGTCTCCCCAAGAGTCCTTCTGTAAGTTTTTATTTTCTTTTAATATATGCTATTTTCTAGCATTCTAAATGTTGCATTATAGATTGTATTTATATATTTTCCTGTAGTTAATCTCTTCCCCCAATAGTTTGCAGAAAGAAAATTAATGTTTTGCCATTCATAACGTTTTTTAGATCTGTCGGAATTTCAAGTTTATCCCCGCATGTTTGTTTTTTTATTCTTATTTAGAATAGCTGAATTTTGTTATACAATTATTCATTATTACCCTTAAAACATTTTAGGATATGTATGATAAATAGTATGATTGTGTGTATGATAAATTGTATGATTGTGTGTATGATAAATTAATAAAGAATATTGCATATTTTTGAATAATTGTTTGTATATATTTGTAAATAAAATCTAAATTGTATATGGAATTTCCAAAAAATATTTTGAATATGAATATTCATGGAATGATATCCATGCTATTTAGAACATAAAAATATTTATTTATTTAAATTTTAATGAATATTTAATGTCTTAACAATATGTGTAAATATATATCTATATGTAATTTTCTTTAGTTGATTTTTCAGTTTTCATAAAAATTGTTATTTCAAACGGATTAATTCTTCTTCGATAATATTTTCTATCAGCAGATTTAATATTTTTCAGTCTATAAAATAAATAACTTTTTAAAAAATTGTTTTTGTATTAAATTTTGGTTACTGGTGTAAATCTAATAGTAATCTGCTCTTTACCAAGTATCTCAATTTTAATGGTACTGGCATATGCTGAAATATCAGAAAGCTTAGGCTTTTGAAACTCTAAATATTACTCTGAATTGTGCTTATATTTTCTAAAATCTGAGTGAGATATTTATCTATTTATTTATTAGATTGAGGTATCTTCTCTTTTTTGGAATTACTTAGGACAATTTCTCTTCAAAACTAGTTATTTCCATTATTGCATTTATCAACTAGTCCATTTTATCTAAATTTTTTATTGTTAAGTATTAGCCTCTGTTTCAACTACCTAGGATCATGGAGGTTGGGGCTATCTACAGGTCCCATTCTAAATATCCATGGCTCAGGACAAGCTTTCATTAATCAATAAAAGCTCGTCCAGGGCAGAATTTGAACCCGCAGCACCAAGATAGTGAGACCAGAACCTAACACGTGCCCCCTAAACTAACCTAGTGCCCCTTTATATTATACTTCAGTGTAGTGTTCTGGAATTTGTTTTTCATTAAAACTAAAAATAATGTTGTCTATCTTTGTAAAACCAAATATTGATATAATAAAAATAGATCAAATTTTGAACAATTTAAGTTTTCTGAATATAATTTTTTTTAATACTTAGTCAGTCTTTGATTTTACATAATATACATTTTTATAATAATACATTTGGGCTGAAAATTTAATTTTTTGAAATTATAAATCTAGTTGTTAATATGAATTAGCTCACCTAAAATCTAATCACATTTCAACTTATGTTCTATATTTATTTTTAGTTTTTTTTTCTACAAGGACAAATAGATCTTAACTTTTTAAATTGGTAGTTCGTTATTTTATCCAGAATATTATTGTCAAAAGATATTCTTATATTTTACATCACTTCAAAGGATAAACAAGAGATACGATGATGCTAAAAATGTTAACCATTTTATGATGTCAGTATGTCATAGACTAGATTGTTTTTGTTTTTCATCTCTAATGATCTGCTCTTCTTGCTCTCTCAAAAAAAAATTTTAAGTGATAGCAATGATAGAGGGAACTCAAAGGAAAGCAAACATCTGTACACCAAAATAAATTTAAAAAAGAATCAAAAACCAGTATCTGTACATTATAGACATGCCAACAACTGAGGGTAATGGTGGGTTATAGGTATTTTGGTTTCTCTACTCAAGATAATTATATTCAAGCATATATTCAGAGCATTATATCCAAGTTTAAATTCATTGAAAGAAACTAAGTATAATTTCTATAATTGCGTGACTCAAGTAAGCCTAAATTATATTGTCAATTGATTTATCACGCAGATTACTTTTAGCAAAATTTTTAGGCTGTCTTAGTAAAAAAGAAAAAAAAAGAACAGGTACCATACGAGGTATCATTTAAAAAAAAGAAAGTCATTAGGATGGTATTTGATTGGCAATTACTTCATAAAATATTAAATAGTATTGATCGCAAGCAAAATTTCATAAATATTTGCAATTAAATTGCTTTCCTCATATATTCATATTCTTGATCCTGCTACTTTTTATTTCCCCAGGCATATTTCCCCTTAAAGTCTGGCAGCAAGTTCTATTAATTATGAATGATTTATGACGAATCAGTTGTATTTGTCATAAATGACTTCTTTTGTCAATTATATAATTTTATCTTCTCAATGAACATTTCAGAAGAGTTTTATAATAAAACTAAACTAACAATAAAAACTTTTTTTTATATTATAAATCTTTATTTATTATAGTTNAATTATAAAAAATAATAAATATAAAAAAATAAATAAACATTACTATGCGTGGAGAAAGGGACAAGGAGGTCCCGAGGCCATCTCCGTTTTAGTCACCAGGAAGGATTGTAAAAATTGGACTGCGATGACTTGGATTACGGTGAAATAGAAATTTACTATGGAAGAGTGGGAGATAAGGTCTTGAAGGAAAGGATTATTAAAGTCATAATGAAGGGTAGAGTTGTATACATAATATGGAGCATTTGAAATAATTCTTGAATTTCAGATATTGGAAGGCTTTGTGGCACCCAAGAGTTCTGCTCCGTAGGTCCAGATTGGTCGTAGTATGATTTTGTAGAGAGTCAGATTGTTTTCTATTGTATTGTGTGAGCGCCTGTTAATAATTCTGTATAAGTCAGTGGGTAGTAGCTGAAAATTTACTCATTTATTTTTATTTTCCATTTGCTTCACCACTGCTGAATAGCATCTATGTAATTTTCTAAAATATTGTCAATGGTTTTGAAATCAGAATGAAAGGAGAGGATCACTTTGTCATCTGAAAATAGATTAGGGTATTAGGATGGGTGGGGAAGTCTGCAGTATAAAGGATAGGTCCAAGCACACTGCCCTATGGAAAGCCCTGCTATCTTTCAGCCTATCTACCAGTGGGAGTTGGTGCAGGTGGGTTTTAAAATTAATCTTCCAAAGGTATTGCTGAATCTTGATAGTAAAGCACTGAACTCTATCATCCAGCTCTTCGGAGGTTTCATTTAAAAAAGTGGATTCTGAGGTCAAGTTGGGTTCTCGAAAATGGCCAGTCAATAAGACCATTAATTAAGGTTGGTGGCAATTGTCCAAGAATGGATGTGAGAGATAGGAAAGAGGACAGGGCTGTGGTCAAAGGATAGATCATTTAAATTTGTTATGGAGCTATGGAAGGAATAAGATTTTTACAAATGAAAAAACCCAGAATATCAGGAAGAAAGTGTTAATCAGTGAGCCTATAGGTAGGAGAGGATGGACTTAGAGTGGAGAGAGTGTGATAGGAGAAAGCATTATACAGAGCATGAACAAGGGTATTGGTAGTTCTTGTCCCCAGGTGTTTCTCATTATAATCTCTGCCAGAGAGGAATCGGAGGCCTAAGGATTTAAAGTGCTCTTGGAATTGGCCTGAGGTGATAGATTTTTTAGGAGGGCAATACACTGCAGAAAAGTTAATTAGGGAAATAAAAGTATGGATGGACGCTGAAGTGGATTGGAGTGAGTTTGTAGGAGCGGAAGGTATTAAATGATGAGTATAGGAAGTGCAGACAAGGGGCGCAGTTCCTCCATGAGCTCTTCCATCTGGGTTATCAGTTTGGTAAGTAGTTTACCCTGGTATGTTGAGTTTTTTTATTTTTTGTTAGTCGTGTTTCAATAAGTCTAAACATAACATTTAATTACGTCTAAACATTTGCCTTCTAGTGTCAGTTTGAGTTTGGTTGCATGTGTTTGAATGATGTTAGCATTCCAAAGAAGGACAGGGAAGGATCTAGGAGAGGAAAAATTTATTTGCAGGTAGATGAGGAAGTCATTTTAGAGACTAGCCTTTTCAAATGGTTTGTGAGAAGAGTGGGGAGGACAGTGTAATAAAACTAAACTAGTAATTAAAACATTAATTTGAGGGAAATTTTCACATTGCCTTTTTTTAAAAATTAAGTCTGTATACAGGATGGATTACAATTATATTGGATGTAGTAAAACTTTGTTTTATTATGCTCTAGTTCAAATTAACAAATTTGTAAAACACAAAAAATATTTTCCTTTGTGTTATTCAAACTATTTATATATTAATAGTAATTTATTGAATATACTTTTAACTTTAAAGAAAGTACGAAAAAAGTAAGTGTTGATTCTGCATGAAATGTTTAAAATTTCGCATGTTTTTAGTGTCTGTTTTTTTTCCACAAGCGCTACCAAGGACGATCAAGTGACCCCAGCACAGTATGTACATATATAATGAGCCTTAGCACCAACATGAAATTCAAAGGCACCTTCAATCTATAAGTTATTATTTTCTCAATAAGACCAACCAGTATTATTTTTGGCTTAACTTTATTTTAATAATAGCAGAAAACTTGCACAGTCAAAATAAAGTCCTAAAGAGTTTTCAGTTTTAAATTTATTGCAGTCCTTTAGAAATAAAGAATTTCTGTATTCATAAAGGTGGCATTATAAGAACAAATATAGAATTATTTCATTTCAAATAGTTTTCAATAATTCTGAAGGAATCACAAAAATTTAATTTCTTCTCAGAAAGATTATTTTTAAAAGATTTAGGTATTTTTTTTTTCATTTTTATTTCTTATTAGTCTTAAAATTTGAAAAAAGATCAGCATATTCCATAATCTTTCCATGATAATAACCAAGGATAAACCATGGATACATATTTATCTTTTATAATATATTTAAGATAAGCGTATGTAAAGAAAGAGATTTGGGAATATAATTCAAAGTTTTGACTGCCCCTCTCTCTTAACTTGACAATCCTAGAAATATTTTTCATTCTCGCCACTGTACTATACATCAATATCAAATAATGAATTATTTTCATTAATTAATATTTATTTAATAAGAATTGTTTGACTCGAGTAAGCAGCTCTGCTTATTTACCTATGGTTAGCAGTTTTTCTAGTTGACTGTCTTCATGACTAAAAGCTATTCTTCTATATAAATCAGCTTGGAATTAAATTTCTGTATTCCTATTCCAGGAATAAAAATATAAGTTGCTTAACTTTAAGGATTTTTTTTTTTTTGTGTGTGTGTTAGCCTTCCATTCAACCACTTAGGGTCATGGAGGAAGGGGCTATCTATCTACAGGTTGCCACCCTATTTTAAACACCCATGGCTCAGGAGAAGCTTCTATATTATAAATAAAAGATTGACCTGGGCGGGATTTGAACCCGCGGCGTCAGGATTGCGAGACCCGTACAGATCCCCTGAGCTAGCCTGGCGCCCCAGTATAAGGATTTTTAATAATAATAATAATTCTGATAAACACTTCAGTTACTTAGGTTTATTACATAAATCACATATAATGCAAGGTTATTGTTAGTTGATAAGAAAATGTGAGATAATTTAATTAATTAATACAAATCTAATAAAATTGGTTGGCCTTAATTCATAGTAATTTCTCTACATTAATGTAATTATATAATTAAGTTGTACCTTACAAGTCTGCTACAAGGTGAGTATATTAGTTGTATTTTATTTTTTAATATGGTTTTTTTTCAACCTGAACAATGGAATATGGATGTTGTTTGCTTAGGATTTATTTAAAATTATTGTACAATTCATTCACTTGTAAATCTTTTTATATCAATCTACTAAAATCTATATGATCTGATATTCTAAAATTAATAGTTTCTCAAAACCGTATGTAATGATTACCCTCATTCGCAACACCAATAGTTTAATATTTATGCAAAAATATTTTTGGTCATTGGCTATTTTCAACTGTATTCTGCAAAACTGTCTTATTGTATTAATAAAATAATAAGCTCTTGGTGAATTGTATGTTGAATTTTAATTAAATTTTTTATCTGCCAAACCACCTGATTAAATAAATATCTTGTCTGAAGTTCTTAATTTCTACTAATTAATTTCTACTAATGTCAGTATAAAAAATAAAATGACCAATAACTAGGGGTTGGGCTACATTCATGGTCACCTTCTCTTACTCTTGGGATAAGTAAGAGTCTCAAATCAATTAATCATCCCAGAGAAACGTGAGGCCTTTAATACAGCTTAAAAGTTCTCTGGGTTCAGCTACTACATCAGATTTTTGCCTTATCTATTGCCTATTGCCCATTTGAACACCTTAAGTCTACTGTAGGACAGACATTTGCTGCATCTCCAAATATGATCTACAGTCACTTCCTCCAAGCATAGTCAATGGGTTGAGTCCTATGCAATCTCCATTTTTTTAAGGTGATATCTGAGAGGTTTATCCCCTTTAAATCCTCCAAAGTGGAACATTTATCATTGGAGGTAGGAGTTTCACCAGTATCATCCGAAATATTGTTATAAATTCTGATTTTATAATATTTAAGAGCAAAGCTTTGTAATAAGTAATCTCATTTTATTTTTCAATAGTGGTTTTGATATTGGTCCCCTCTGAATGTCTCTTTTAAATGTTATTCTTACTATCTTTTATAATTACTTAAGATGTTATTCTACTGTAAATTATGTAGTATAATATAGTTTCAATAGTCCTCATTAAAGAAACATCAGATTTCTAGAGATGCTCTTCTAGTATATCTAGTTCTTCTAGTATTGCATAGAAAAACAAAATCAGTTCTGAATATATTTTGTTCCTTAGTACAATGTTTTTTGTGTTATCCATTTTTTTTCCTTTTCTTTTTTTACCTTGGGTGCGACATATTCTGATTACATTCGTGAGAAATTCAAATGAAATGGTAAAAATATGAGAAATATTTAACTTTTAAGTTCATCAAATAAAATATAATATTACATTGATTTTATACATGTCTGAGGGGAAATCATTAGATTCAATTTGATGTTTCATTCTCTTTCTCCTAAAATACTCTTACTCGCCTAAATATTTACTGTCATTTGAACTTTGATTTCTTATTACTCAATATTGTAACTTAATATTTTTTTTTTTTTAACTTTTATTTATTTATTACATTCTGTTAAATTAAAACATTTTGTAATTTGATCACCACAATGAATTAGAGAAAAAAAATGACACACAATATCAATCACATGAGGAGAGAAGGTGACCAATGACACCACTCTCAATTACTTAATATTAAAGATTATAATTTCTTAAAATAAAAATTTAAATAAATTCAAATGATATATTTAAATACAACTAAAGAAATACAGAAACTCATTATTTTGAAAAAGCAAATATTTGTTTATGTCCGTCAATAATGAAACTTAGTAATAACTCTTTCTAAGATTTTATAAAATTCAAGTTGAAATTTTATTGCGATTGTAGGTTTTTTTTTTTAAATTCAAAATGATTGATTGAACTGCAATAATCTAAATTTAAGTTCTACTAAATTTATATTCTACATTTAATTTTATTCAAAATTATTCAAATTTGCTTCTACTTAAGTTATAATAATAGTAGACTTAATAAAATATAGATTATGAACAATTTTCTGAACTTCTTCTGATTTATTAAATCTGCACCAGTGAGTTTGTTTAGCAATAGATTTTAATAAACTTAAATATCAATTTTCAAATTGATGTTACTTTTCTTTGTGGTTTAGGAGATATTAATGTTATTTTTGCAGCTGCTTTGTCATGTATATATTTTATTAATTATAAAATAAAATAAGTCTTTTTTTGATAATTTTGTGAAAAACTTAGCAACATCACAGGCAAGGAGAACTATAAAATTACTTCTATTTCCATTGATGAAAAGTTCATCAGCAATTTTTATTTTAGAATATTAATGACAGGTTGACTTGATTTCAAATTAATTTTTTTCCATATAACATAATTTATTGTTCTTAATTATCTTCCTGGTACTTGCTCATCTTCAGTTTACTAAGTGGATACAAGAAAAATGGAAAATATTATATGTGAGAATGGCAACATATGATTTTAAAAAGTATTTTAAGATGAGACTTTGCAGTTTGTATAAAAATTTTATGAGTTTTCTAAAATAAACATGTCATAAATTGGATTTGTTTTTTCTGGAAACTGCTTAATACACATACATATATATATATATTNAAAATTTAAATTTTTTTTTTGGATTTTTTAAAATTAATAGTAAAGCACAATTAATATAGTCTTAACAACATTTAAATATTGTTAATGTTTCTCTATATATTATCAGTAAATGGATCAATTAGGAAGTTATTAAAATAATTTTTTTTTTTTCATAGGTTATATTCAGTCAGAGTTCAGAAGTGATGGAGCGGCAAAGCAGTGTTGCCTCATCAACGGAAGAGGTCTCAGGGCCAGATCTGTCAGCTGGCTCTCAAAACCCTGACCACTTTGGGGTTTTCAAGGATTTTGACTTCCTTGAATATGAAAGTGAAAGTGTTGAGGTATTTTTTATTATTATTGCTTTCTTAATTTAGTAATAACAATTTTAATTAATTTAGTTTATTGGATAATAGTAAATAATGCTAAAATATTGTAATAAATCAAAATTTCTGCTTTGATGCACTTATTTCATGAATATTTCACTTTCTTATTTTGTTATTTAATTATATGATTAGTATCAGGAAATCTAATTGAAATTCTGTAATTTCTTGCAATAGTTTTTTATTTTAATTTTTCAACATTATCTTTTAAAAGTTTTTTGCAAAAAGCATTAGAGGAATGCTAAACAAAATTTTTACACCCTATACATTGTTAATATATAAAATATAACTTCGAGATAAGAATAAAGCAAGTATTAGGGTTATCAAATAAAACCAATTCTTCACACTTTTTTAATCTTTTCTTGCTGAGTGCTTTCAGAATCAATGATTCCATCCTCGGAGCTCAGTCACCTTGTAATGAGTGCTCCTGCCTTGGTAGCTCTAGGAATGCAAGGCAGGAGCACTCATTACAAGGTGACTGAGCTCCAAGGATGGAATCATTGATTCTGAAAGCGCTCAGCAAGAAAAGATTAAAAAAGTGTGAAGAATTGGTTTTATTTGATAACCTTAATTTGCCATCAACTTCCCTACCAGCGTAAATAAAAGAAAGCATGTATTATTTTTTTGGAGTTAATTAGATATTTCAGTAATGAGAGTAACCAGGATGTGTGAGTGTGTGTGTGTACAGGCATGTGTACTGTGTGTGTTTATTTATTTATAAGCAGAGATTTTGGAGTCAGACTCGTGGTTACGTAGAAATAACTGATTAACCACTTTCATAATCACATCATTCATGATGCTTGAAATCTCTAAATTTGTTCATTGTTTTGTTTCTTTATTTGCCAGGGTGAGAGTACTGATAACTTTAACTGGGGAGTGAGAAGAAGAGTATTCAGTGAAGGAGATCAAGAGCTGGATCCTGCTTTAAGAATGCTTGAAGAATCCTTGAGTGAAACCACTCCTGTACTTTCAACAAGAAAGGTGAGTATTCTTCCTTCATTTTTTTTTTAAAGCTTACTGGTTCCATCTTTACAGTGACATTGATTCACAGTCATACTATTTTAATTGACCTGTTCGAAACTCCAATCAATACAAAATAAAAGCAAATAAATAATTTTAAAGTTACATTAATTTTGGTTGGTTATATTTTCTAGTGCTTTATTTATTTTACTAGAAAAAAAGTGTGCTCTATGTAGTATGCCTACTAAACCTTTCAATTTTTATTACATTCCTTATTGATTTATTTGTAAAAGCATTGTCTTGTAATAAAGTCTATTTTTTTTTTTTTTTTACATATTTGTAACAAATCAATGAAAGGGAACTAGGATAATTTATGTGGTCTTTCAGGAGAAATGTAGATAATTAAACTTTTTTAGTATAAATAATACTAATTGAGTTTTCTGTTAATTCTCAGCCATATGGAGGCAGCGAAGGAGTGGAAGAGTCATCTGATGATGAAGTAGGTTCAGAGAGCCCTTTGGATGAACTGCCACCAGGAGAGTTTGTTCCATCCTCACCAGGCTGCCAGCCTTACACTGCCCTTTCCCTCTCTCTTAGAGAACGGAGTAACTCTACTACACACTCTGACACCAGGTGCATTTACGTAGTTTATATTTGCCAGTAAATATTTATGATAATAATATTCAAGTCGATAATAGTCCCTCAAAATATATTATCTATTTGTGTAATTCTCAGATGAATACTTGATAATATAAACAACTCCTTATAGTTTATTCTTTCAAATGATTTTTATTTCTGATAAATGCATTTCAGTTTATTATTTAATACAATCTTTAAATTTTAATATTGCTACTTTAATTGTTTATGTCCAATCATACATATATATTGTTACTGAGGTGTAAAATAGTAAAAACCTTGCCAGGTAATAATTAAATATCCCTACAATAATTAAACTTATATAGTGTGGCCAAATGAGAAAAAATGCCCCTCATGAATGAGTCAGTTTCACCACATAGAAAAGCTCAAATAATTTTCTGCCAAAAATTTTCAAGTCTCCTTCGTCAAAGAAACAAAAGGTTAAAAAAATCTATATGTGTTGTACAATTGAAGCTTTATAAAAAATTATATATTAAAGATTCACATATTTCTTAGCTATAACATAAAATTAAATCTCATGAAATATTGTCTACATTGCTGTTGCTCTTGTATTTTCTAAAAACACATCTGAAAATTTAGATTAAACTACTGCAGCTGGAAATAATTCAGGTTGTTTTATAGTGGTTTGTACTGAAGTGTCTCTTTATTATTTGAAATTACTGTGCTAAAAGATTCATTAATATGAATATAATACTTTTAGTTTTCTTCCTAAGAGAGAAAAAATTTCTTTCTGAAAACTGATTTATATAAATATTATGTCCAAGCACACTGCCCTATGGAAAGCCCTGCTATCTTTCAGCCTATCTACCAGTGGGAGTTGGTGCAGGTGGGTTTTAAAATTAATCTTCCAAAGGTATTGCTGAATCTTGATAGTAAAGCACTGAACTCTATCATCCAGCTCTTCGGAGGTTTCATTTAAAAAAGTGGATTCTGAGGTCAAGTTGGGTTCTCGAAAATGGCCAGTCAATAAGACCATTAATTAAGGTTGGTGGCAATTGTCCAAGAATGGATGTGAGAGATAGGAAAGAGGACAGGGCTGTGGTCAAAGGATAGATCATTTAAATTTGTTATGGAGCTATGGAAGGAATAAGATTTTTACAAATGAAAAAACCCAGAATATCAGGAAGAAAGTGTTAATCAGTGAGCCTATAGGTAGGAGAGGATGGACTTAGAGTGGAGAGAGTGTGATAGGAGAAAGCATTATACAGAGCATGAACAAGGGTATTGGTAGTTCTTGTCCCCAGGTGTTTCTCATTATAATCTCTGCCAGAGAGGAATCGGAGGCCTAAGGATTTAAAGTGCTCTTGGAATTGGCCTGAGGTGATAGATTTTTTAGGAGGGCAATACACTGCAGAAAAGTTAATTAGGGAAATAAAAGTATGGATGGACGCTGAAGTGGATTGGAGTGAGTTTGTAGGAGCGGAAGGTATTAAATGATGAGTATAGGAAGTGCAGACAAGGGGCGCAGTTCCTCCATGAGCTCTTCCATCTGGGTTATCAGTTTGGTAAGTAGTTTACCCTGGTATGTTGAGTTTTTTTATTTTTTGTTAGTCGTGTTTCAATAAGTCTAAACATAACATTTAATTACGTCTAAACATTTGCCTTCTAGTGTCAGTTTGAGTTTGGTTGCATGTGTTTGAATGATGTTAGCATTCCAAAGAAGGACAGGGAAGGATCTAGG
Source organism: Oncopeltus fasciatus (assembly GCA_000696205.2). Lineage (NCBI taxonomy): Eukaryota > Metazoa > Arthropoda > Insecta > Hemiptera > Lygaeidae > Oncopeltus > Oncopeltus fasciatus. The sequence continues at coordinate 502,116 of KZ806947.1, forward strand.
AGAGGAAAAATTTATTTGCAGGTAGATGAGGAAGTCATTTTAGAGACTAGCCTTTTCAAATGGTTTGTGAGAAGAGTGGGGAGGACAGTGTAATAAAACTAAACTAGTAATTAAAACATTAATTTGAGGGAAATTTTCACATTGCCTTTTTTTAAAAATTAAGTCTGTATACAGGATGGATTACAATTATATTGGATGTAGTAAAACTTTGTTTTATTATGCTCTAGTTCAAATTAACAAATTTGTAAAACACAAAAAATATTTTCCTTTGTGTTATTCAAACTATTTATATATTAATAGTAATTTATTGAATATNATTAATAATTAAGTATAAAAAAAACTCAGGGTTGGTAAGGGTTTTAAAAACATTAAATGGAAGAAATAATTAATTTCTGCCATGAGTTCTAGGTGTGAGGTGTACAGAGATTAGAGAGGATTTGAGATAGTGAAGTAAAAAGTTGAACTTTAAGAATCTACATTAATAAATAAAAAAAATAGTGGGTTCCTGTTGAATCCTCTAACCTTAAGGATATAATATGTACTCACTAATTTGCAATATATTTAATATATCTGGCAGGAATTAACCTGAAAACCTCAAGAAGAGGAGCTTACTTAAGGTGATGGTGAAATGTTAGTGCAAATTGGTTGATTACATTCCTCACTGCACTGCTTGAACAGCCACTGGATAGGGCTGAAAGTATAGAAGTATCAACCAGTATACCTTATCTCCTCTGTCATAATCCTTTGCATCAATTTCATCAAACTATCCATAACAGCTTTGACAAAACTTTACAGAAAAAAATTCTACAGATAACAATTAATGAGAGGGAATAGAACAAAAAACTCTATCTGTCCCAGCCAGGAATCGAACCTGGATCTCCTGCTATCCGGGTCGGCGTGCTTAACCATTGCACCACCAGGACGAGCTAGATATTTTATTAAATTCCCTCTACACTAAATTACCACAACCAAATAAAATATTTATAAAGAAAATTTAAATAAAGTAAATGACGAGAGTCGACAAATAGCTTGACAATGTCAGCTCCTTTGAGTTTAAGACGAAGTTCTCGTCTTTCTCGTGGGTTAGGCTCTCGCTAGTGTAGAGGGAGTTTAATATGATATCTAGCTCATCCTGGTGGTGCAATGGTTAAGCACACCGGCCCGGATAGCAGGAGATCCAGGTTCGATTCCTGGCTGGGACAGATAGATTTTTTTTGTTCTATTCCCTCTCATTAATTGTTTAAAATTTATGTGGGATAATAATCCACAACCAAATAAAATATTTCTACAGATAACTTCTCCCCTCTAGCTAGCATGAATTAGTTTTTAGGGATCTCCATACAGAGTAATTAGTTTATCTTACTTTTTTGGGCATCAAAAGTATGACTTCATTATTAGTTAATCTCATGGAATCCCTTAGAATAAGGCCTTGAGAGGCTTTTAAATATTCTTAGTGATTATATCAATTTACTTCTTGGCTTGAAATATCCTGTTAACTTAATATGCCTATATTTTCCTTTGGTGAAACCTAGCTATCTATGTAAAACTGAAATGTCGTAATGCTCTGAGTGTGTCTTTCTTGAATTCAGTATATATGAAATATACAAGATATGTTTATGAATGAATTTTGAATCTCTGTTAATTTATAAAATCCCTTTGTTGATTGTTAAATCAAATTATTCTTCTTTTTTTTTTATGAACATAAAATATTTTGAACTATATTTGTTTTAGAATATTTGTCTAATGCCTTTTATCTGTTAGCAGTTCCAGTGTGGGTGATCTAGGTGACCTGACACCTTGCAATGCTTCTCCTAATTTGTCTGGGATCCTTGCCTTCAGGCCGATTGTTAGACAGGACTCTGAAGAAGCCTGGAGAGTCCACATACAATCTCTGGTTTCCCATGTGCCTACTTCCCCTCTTCATATCTTTCACCTGCTTCATCGAGTTGTTAAGGTAAGCCCCACTTTTCTGGTATTGGCAGAAGCTCAAATAGTGCATTTTTGAAGATAATTTTATAAATAAATATTTAACTATAAATTTAATCGGTTACTGCAAACAGCATTCTTACTTTAACTTCAACCACAACTGTGATTGGGTTCATACTATTATAAAGCAAAGTTGTGAAAGCTATGCTTGGCCTAGCAGAAAAATGCTATGATGCATTCGTCAAGGAGATGCGGGAGTCTGGGAATCATGTGCTGTGATTGGGAAGCTCCATTACAACACTGAAAAATCATGATGAATATCCCGTTATCTTCAATTTTGAGGTGGAAATACAATAAAGTGCCCTGACCTGAAGAGGATTTTACTCAGCATAAAAGTATGACTGCTAAAAACATTCACCGAACCTAAAGGAAATATCCTTTTAGGATTGGAACTCCCTCATGGAATATTATCGCCAGGAATATTCAGTTTAGGGTCTGTGGTATTGTCCATCCATTAATGTCCTGAGTATGTGTGTAGTATGGTTGAAGAGCTGAATTTGGGCTTAAGTCGACATTCTTTGCTGATGGAACCCATAATTTTGGACAGCATAGGTAATTTACAATTCTGCATTTATGGATGAGAAGTTTAAATATAGTGCTCTCATATTTCTTTTAAATTATAAATTTTAGCATTTTTAATTCTTAATTCTTTATCTGTTGAACTCATTTTTTTCAGTAGAGAAATTTTGTTGGGGTTCGGTCAAGGTTGATAAAAAAAAAAAATACAATTTAAAAATGTGTACTTTTTATTGTCTGCCGACATTTTGACTTATTGTAAGCCATCTTCAGGGCTATCATGAAGGCAAGAGGGGTCTTGCCATCTGGATCAAATGTTCATTTTTTTTTCTGGACAAATATTATTTTAATCCTGTCATAAAAAAAAAAGAAAAAAAAAGAATTTAATCAATAGTATGAAACTGACTAAGTCATATCACACATTTGAACATTAAAACTTTTTTGAGAGAAAAAAAATGTGTAATTTTTAAAAATATACAAACACTCGACTTACTTGTTTTATATACCATTTGGTGAGCAACTTGTTCCTGATATCTATCAGTTATTTCTGGACCCACTAGTCCACATATAGTTTTCAGAAGAGGTGATTTTTTTTTTTTTTTTTTTTTTTTTTTTTTTTTTTTTTTTTTTTTTTTTTTTTTTTTTTTTTT
>KZ806947.1:505929-517941 GCA_000696205.2 Oncopeltus fasciatus
TATAGAACAAACTTCTTTAAGAAATTCTTCGATTTTAATTTATTTAAAAAAATTAAATTTCAATATTTTTTATTTTCTAGTTTTGCTAATACAGAAATATATAGCATCAAATTTATTAATAATATAAAAATTAATTTTTTTGTCATATTCATTAGTTTATTTAAAAAGAAAATTAAATTCCAAGTATTTTTTTTAGGAGGTCATTAGTAAGTCAGTGTCACTGAGCCGAGAGGCTTGTGGACTATTGTCTGAAGAAGACGGACTGTCTGGGCCACTAGGCAGCTTGGGTGATCTTCTTGCCTGCCTCCAAGATCCCCCACTAGTCTGGTTCTCTCCTGACCGAGTGGTCTCTCACACCCTTGCAGACACCCTTAGGTTTGGAATGCTGGAACTCAGAGAGCATCTGGACACCTTTCTAGATAGAAAAGACCAAGCTTCTGAGGTATTTTTTCAGCAACAATTAATTTATATTCTACATCAGTCTACTAATTTAAAATTAAGTAATTAAAGTTTTTATGCCCAAAAGTTGCTAGTTACACTATTAGAAAAAAATAAGTACTAACTTGATGTTTAAGGAAGTTAGTTATTACTAAACCAATTACCTTGTTGTGGCACAAGTATTAATCTACTTATAAATTTTCTTATTTATCAGTTACATAATCTCTCATGAACAAATTTTATTAATACTATTAAACCTTAACAAATTATTTTTCTTTTTCATTAAGTATCTTAATATATGGGCTATAAGTATTCAAATAAATATAATCAAATATACCATTTCTTACTTAATAGTGCATTGAAAACATGAAGGTGACTCAGAAACTACAGGAGAGCAGTGACATGTGTACAATTTTAGAGACTGGACGGAGCCTCTATAAACTCCACTTCCAACTCGTTCTTCTTCTTGAAGCTGCCAACAAGATGTACTCGGTCCTTACTACTACAGCACAAGACAATAGAGTTAGCAATTTCTTCATTTTAATATTAATTAAGCAAACTTATAATTAAAGTTTTCATCAAAATTTTTAATAATTTTCCTTATTCTCTTTTTGTCCCTAATGAAAGCATTCCAGGCATTGATTTTTTATTCAAATTCTCATATTTTAGGGTCATTTTAGTTCATAAAACTACTTTATTTTTTTATTTTTTTTCTTCAAGCTTCTCAAAAATTGTTCTAATGATTAAACATATTTTATTGATGGCAATTCAGGGTTTCTTTAATATAAAGTAATATTTAATATAATTTAATGTAATACTCTAAATAGTCTAAAATGGCTCTTATTTAACAAGGTTTAGAAACTCCCTGTTTTGCATTTTTACCTCTTCTTTTGTAATGTATGGCCATTTACAATTATACATTTCAATTTTCAATTATAAATTGAGACCTTTGCATATTACTTTAAGATTTTTCATAGGCCACTTAAGTTGTATTGTTTCAAGTGGGGCAAATATTTATTTTCATTAATCTCTCAGGCATAGAGTATTTTTGTACCAGATTTAACTTCATGATTGTAAATCAATTTTATTTTTATTTAATGTTCAGTTTAAGCTCAGATTGTGCAAGTTATTTTAAAATTGATAATTTTCTTTTATAAAATGATTTATCATTGAGAGAGAAAGACTTTTTTTTTCCTCACCCTGATGTAGACTGATTAACTAAAGTCTGTTCTCTCAGTATACAGACTGAGACAATCTTACTCAGCCAATCAATAAATTATTTTTTAACAGGTTGAAAACCCCAAAAGATCTTAAATTTTTTACTGATGCTAGTAAAATGAAAGTAAGAAACAAAAAAAAATTAGAAAAAATCTAGTATAGTTTGCTAAGTTGAAAACTCACTTTATAATGATAAGGTTGTCCATGTTGTATTAAAAAAATAATTTTAACCCAAATAAAACAAGTACTTTTTATTGAATAGCTATCTACTAATTCCCTTACTATTACTCATATGAAATTTGATTGTTCCTTTCATATGTATTAATTAAATACAAAATTTTCATCAGCTACAGGACATGTCATCAGATGTGATAGGAATGAGGAAAAATCTTATGAAGGCATCTCCAGATGAGGGTGGTGAAGGAGAAGCAAGTTCTCTACCTGAGCCAGATTCCCTTGTCCAGCTCCTCACCGAGGCAAAGTGGTCCACGGCTCTAGCTGTTGCCAAAGCTAACAGGTACTTTTTCACCACTTCCTCTTCCTATAGACCTACCTAGATGCTTTAGGAAATTGTATTATAATATGCTGAATGATATGTTGAGCCAAACTCCTAATTTTTGAATTATGAAAATTATTTTTCTATCCCAAAAGTTCTGTAGTGGATGATTTCAATAAGAAAAATTATGAATCTAATAATTCATAATTCATACTTAAAGAACTTATTTTTTCTTTCAAATGCTGAGTGCCCTTAAGACTTAGGCTCACATTATCCAAGCATACAGCAACCAAGCAATGCCCTCAGTCCACTACCAACTCCTACAATTCACGGGAGTAGCATATTGACTGAGCTCTGGGAGAGTCAATCTGTTATTATTTTTTTTATATATATATANTATATATATATAAAATAAATTGTTCAACTGTGAAGAATTGAACTCATCATTTTCCTTCATTAAAATTCTTATTCCACATTTCATTTTGTACATTTTGATTAATTTATCATCTTTGATCATTGATTGATATATATATAAAGAAAGAAAATTTATTATTGAAATTTACGAAATAACATATGTTATTGAGAAACAAATCTATGACTTATGTAAATATGTCAAGGTACAAATTTATTTGTGTCACTAATTGACTTATTTTCAAAAAAAGCTAATAGTATGATTTTTATTGGATGAAGTTTAATCTGTTTTCTGTAATATATTTAAAAGCATCAATTGCAAGCCTGTTTCTTTAATTACCTTTAATCCAACAATTTGTATAATTTTATAAGAAATTATACATATATTTTGTTATTTTCTCACAATATTTGCAATCTGATCTTTGTAATTGGATTTGAATTTGAATTGTCATTTTTCTTATTTGATTATTTGTTTTATAGCAGTATCCGGCTTATTTGATCAGATAAAAATTATCCTGAGTTGTTCTATTGAGGCTAAATTTATCTTGTTTTTATTGTGAAATCATTGCAAGGGTTATTATATTTCAGTTTATTATAAACCTATTGGACTGCATCCAAAGTTTTTGTAATTAATTCATTATATTTATTTATCTGTATTAAAGTTGTATTGAGATGGTCTGATTATGCTACATTGTTGAGATGGTCTTTGAAAAATTTCTTCCTTTTTTTTTTTTCTTCATAGCATTATTTTTATTTTTAAAAAAGCTTCTTAGCTCCTGAGAATTCACTTTGCTTATTAATATTATGTGTGTGTGTGTTCTTTATTTTTACTAGGTAGCTTTGAAAATACTGATAGGTTTGTTACCTCAAGCAGCAAAAATAAAAATGATCTGATCTAGTTTTGTTAATAAGGTCTCCGACTCAAAATACATAATAAGGAAATATTGATAATTTCAACCCTAAAAATATCTGCCTAATCAAACATCTGTAAATCCTTTTTAAGTTAATATGTTTTAAGTTTATATAAATCAAAAGTAGCTTATTAAGCCCAAAATGTTTAACCCTTGTTTCATAGGACTATATTAAACAGATTAATTAGGCTTTTCCATAGTCTGGTGGTCATTGTAACAGAAGCTTCTTATAATTAAGCTATCCGCTCCTGATAGGAGACTCTAGAAATTAAATAAAGTTAATTTATTTTATTAAATAAAATCTTCATTATCGGGACCTCTAAAAATTACTTAAAACCCTGGCCCAAAGTTCCCAGCTAAGTAAATAAATTCCTGAATTCATTAAATCTAGATAAAATAATGTTTTCAGAAATTCCCAATCTAATCATAATAATTGCCTACAACTTCAAAAATGTATGTCCACAAAATAAAATTTTAAAAAGAAATGTTAGTTTGGAAAATATTCAAATTAATGATAGATTAAATTTGTAAACTCATAAATTAATCATCGATTCCAATTGTGAAATTATTATCAATTTTTGTCTTCCTTTTTAGGGGTACTCTTACTAATGATGTAATTTCAACGGCAGCTGATGATGATGATGTCACTAATATTCTTAATGTATACTGCTGTCATTTAGTAAAGGACATTCCAGGTAACTATTTCTTGTATTCTAAATTTTTACTTTCTCTTTCATGGAATCTATGTGAAATAAATATTGTATTGACAAATTTCTTACCAAAGTCATTTAAATATCAATTTTGTATGATTTCTGTCCATTTGAAAGAGTTATCACCTTTGTCAACCATAATTTGACAAACAGTAGCCTTATTTAAGTAAAACTTTTTACATTGGCAGGGATAAATTTAAAGTTGTCTAATATTATTTTCTTTCTTTTTCAGATGTATTCATTTTGACCGAACAGGATCTTGGTGAGATTGTATCCAATTTAATGCAAGGTCTCTACCAAGTCCTAGGAGCTGTGAATAACATTGAATCCAAACTTCGGGCTTGTGAAAGACATAAATGAATATTTCCTATTATTTTCTCAGGATTATAATAATGGTAATTGCCTAATATCATAATAAATAAATATATTTATGTATTTTTTTCCAGTGTGTATTTTTAAATTCTTATTTAAAACTGAATCTAGTGAAAATAATTGTATCATTGAAGTCTTTTGTTAGTTTTAAGATTTTTCTAAGTCATTAATAGTAGATAATTTGGTATTATTTATTCAGGTTTGATCCTTATGTTACATTTACATCCTTATTTTAAAATAAAATTATAAAATTTAGATTCAATTATGAATTTATAATGTTTTATTTTTGTACTACATCCTAATTATTTATAAATTATATGTGAATTATATAAACCCAATTAATCATTTTTTAATAACATAAGTAATACTAAACTACAACTTTGTTTATAATCGTTTACCTTTAAAAGGGTTGTGAAATATTATTTGTACTAACTTCAACATTATTTTTATTGAAATAAAGGTTTAAACTATGAACCATAATAGAACTCATGGTTCTTAGACATTTAGTTGTTAAGAGTGTAACAATTTATTCTATACCACTAGGTACTTGACTTTATAAGAAAAACATTGGATACCAAAGTCAGGGAAATGGGGATTTATTATTGAACTATTGTATGAAAAATACTAGTAACTTATTTTTAGATAAAAATTATTATTTTTAATGAATACTGTTGTAATACAATAATAAATATATTAAAAATTCTCAAATGTTTTTATTTGTTTCATTAAGAATTCTTTATATTTTGTTGTTGGTCCAATATGGCCTTTATAATTTGCTGAATGTGCTATAAATTTTCCTAAGAATCAATTAAATTATTAAACTAGAATTTAAATAACATTTTTATTTGAAGTTAAGATTAAGTGTCAGTATAGATAATAATAGAAACACTTATAACATAAGATTCCATTATCCAAAAAAAAAAAAAAACCAGAAAAAAAAACAGTTATAGATTTTTGATGAGTTTCGAAGCATTCCTTCTATGACAAGTTAAAAATAAGTTTTTCAATTGGAAAAATAAAATAAAATAATCTTAAATTAGCCTAATAATTTTAATTATTAGATTATTTTAGTTGGGGTTCGGTGAAGGTAGATCCAAAAAACACAAATTTAAAAAATGTATTTTTTTAAATTTGTGTTTTTGGGATCTACCTTGACCGAACCCCAACTAAAATCATCTAATAATAATATCTACGGTCAAAAAAAACTCTCCTTTTCTAATAATTTAAAATTTCTCTTACATCCTTTTATGCTTTACCTATAGGTAAAGTGAAATCATTTTACCATGAAAGGAAATCTAAATAAAAAATCGACCTTTTTGATGCTGCTGTAGCTTCCTTAGCTCTTTTTTCACATAAGGATTTTAAATAAATCCATTTTGAACTGCAAAATATATTATTATATTAATGTTACTTAAGAGATAAATTATAATTTTCTTTAATAAAAAGGTAAATATAAATTCCAAAGTTACTGCAGAAAATTTATGAATTTTGTAATATAATTTGTAGGAAAAATACCAAGTCATATATGTACATTCAGACTTACATTTACCCAAGAAAAAAATTTATACCTCCCATAAGGATAATCTTGAATATTCAGCTTCTATAATTCCTAACTCTGTGGATTAATATCTGGTGACCATTGAGTGCATTATGGCCCTAGAGTGTTGTAATACAAATTTCACAGCAATTAATTGGTAATGTGAAGGTCTGCGCTACTAAAAAAAAAAAAAAAAAAAAAAAAAAAAATCAGCCCAATTTTTAATTTTAAACAATATGTCACTATATGTATTTATCTTTATTTTTAACATTAGTGGAGACCTTAGCATTTTGTTGTATCTTACAAATATAATGTTATGAATTCCATCTCTTTAACATGTCTAACCTATATGTTCCATGGACTTGAAGTTTATCAGTGACAAAAAACTCAAGATGTGTGGATAATAATTTTTCTCGCTCAGTAAAGAAAGTACTATAGACTAAATATGTTTGAACTAAAGTTAACTTTTCATAAAATCATTGTTTACAACTATTTTCATTCAAGTTAAATTATCTTTATTTAGTTGAAGAGTAAAGGTTGTATAGTTTTCAGAAAAACTATTTCGAGAATAATTATATTTATTATACTTTATGGAATATGTATGTGTATTTTATATATATATATATAGTCCATGCAAACCTTGAAGTTTTATTTACAAATTTTTTACTTAAAATGCAATTTCTTCCATACTCCCTNTTTTAAGCTGGTAAAGTTTTTTTTATAAAGATAAACAAACTCATTATAAAGAAGCTTATTCCTCATTTTATTTTAGTTAAATGTTTTTATCTAAAAAATCATTGTCTTACTCTAAAGTTATAATAATTTTTTTTCCTTTTTTCCTGTGAAAAATTAGAAGTCTCAAACTCAGTTTACACAGGAAATAAAAATAATACTTTAACTTTCCTTAATGTATAAACAATTTTCTTAAATTTTTCATTTTAAAATATAAATTAAATTGTAGTTTTAATGTAATTAAAGCTTTTATGATTGAGATAATATTATCAAACTAAGGATTATGAATATTTTTTAAAGATAGAGAAAGCTGCTTTTTTAATATATTTTTGTTCATACATGTCTGTGTTTGCTTATCACAAACATTTTTTTCTTTGTTTTGTTTTATTAATGGATAATTAAGTGATGTAATTTGAAGGAGTTTAAAATAAATCCTGAAATTCTATGGAACTGTACTAGAACTAAATAAGAATAATGGAGTAACTGAAAAAAATTAATAAAAATCATTCAGCATCTTTTAGTTTTTTTTTTCCTTCCTTAGCTAAAAGTTACTGCTATTTTTTTCACCTCCCATGAAACCACATAGGAGGGACTATCTTCAGGTAGGCATCAATTGGGACTCTAACCCGCAGTCTCTTAACTAACAGAAATTTTTTAGTTTTTCTATTGATGAGACATTAATTTGTAAACTGTTATTAAAATTCATGTTCTCTCTGAATTATATTTTTTATATTTATAAATTACATTTTGCAATAATAAATTTTATATTATAAAAGGAGTTTGTAAAGAAGACTTGTATAAAATAATTCACCAAAAATATTTCTTTAATGCCTACGTTTCAGTTTACAACTGCAAGCCATCTGCAGGACTGATAATTGTGGTAGAGAGTATCTGGTAAGCTTCACCAATAAACTTTAACCCTTAAGTTAAGTTACTTTAACTTTATCAACCCTAAAGATGTTTTTTTCTAACTCCTTTCTGACCAAACCTCAATTAATGATGTGCACATAAATCACTTGGTCAATTATTTCCTTTCCATCTTAAAATATATATTTTTGAGAATATATACAATAATGCAGGTAGTTAATCACAGACAAGTCTCATAACATACAGCAAAGCCTGACATCCCCATTTTTCAGCCACACTGACCTTGGCTTTCAATAGAAGACTGCATTGTCGTCAAGACTCACGTGCCTGCCTACTCTCGAACAGAGTTCACAACTTTTCACGGTTCTCTTTGCTCCAGTTCACTCCCCAGCAACCAACCCACAACCCAGCACTTAGCTCGGTAATCCAACATCTTGAAGCTATCTCTCTAACCAGGTAAACTCAACTCAATACAAGAAAATCTTCTAATCTCAGAGATGTGAACAACTCTGTATCTTTCTACTCTGCAGGCAGATGGCATCATCTTCCATCCTGCTCTCACACAAATATGAAAGCAGAATATTTTTCTTAAAATTTGATCCCATTCTGGATTTCCAAATTGTATCAATAATTCCCTTGGGAATATTACTTCACTTAGTTGATATAACTACAAATTTCTTAAATAAAATTCAACTTCCATTTCAATTTAAAAATAGCCTAAAAATTGACGATATAAACAATTATAAACAACAAATTAATTTTTTAAACACCAAGGTTCTTGAAAATATGGGTGCTGGAGATTGCACTTAATTCAAAGACACTCTGTAAAATTAATATCAATCAGAGATCAAGCACAAAGCCCTTATCCACTGCAAAGTTCTTATTCCATATAATAAATAATAAATACCTCTCACACTTCTAAACCTTACAGTGAGGTAGTACTTTCAATTGGTGCACAATATCTCTACCTATATTCGTTCCACCTTTATCAATATTTTAATTTTCAGACCTAATTTTGCCATCTCTAGAAGTAATATTGCCGAAGACCTACATAATAAGCGTTCAGTAGATTTAAAACATATTCACCAATTTGTGTTAGTCGTGTCGTGTTGACAGGGAGATCTTATGCATCATTGCAACTCTTATAATTCTTCCCGTAATATTTACAAATTATCCACTAAATTTTTCTATGACTCCAAACAACAAATATTTACTCAAAAACCACAACCAGATCATAATCATCCCAGCTAACAATGGCAATAAAGAAGAAATTATAGACAAATCTGACACTTCTGCTAATCTGCCAGTTGAATATGGCCATACCTCCCATTCCACCATGAGCTGCATTTATTTTTCTATGATGTATATACCTATCCAGTAAATGAGTATAAATACTGAAGAATAGATGCTTCTTGTATAAAATAAGATTCTCTGGCAAGCAACTCTTTTATAAGTACTTTCTTCATGGTAGGCATAGTGTCAAAAATAAATTACAATAATTCTAACAAAAATTATTTAATATTCTCAATAATTATTGTCATTTATTTTTGACCTACTATCCAAAAAGTAGAAAACAAAAGGTCATATTTTGAATAATAATTTATATAAGTAGATTATTTTCTCACTGTATTTATCTTAATTTGGTTTATTTATGGATAATGCTTAATAAATCAAAAATCAAAATTTATTAAAATAAACTTTTATAAATAATTTATTTACAAATTTATTTAATAATTCATACATAAACATAGTTTTTCTTCAAACCAATATGAAATAACATTCATTCATAGATAACTATTTACAAATATAAAAGTTTAGCGTGGCGGTAGATAGTCCCAGTGGTGATGGTGAACCGAGTGATCAAAGCCAAATCCTATGAGAACAAGGCCAGTAATGAGGATTAGAAGTATCACAGCAGCCACTTGGGCATCCCTTCTCTTCTCTCCATCTGGGAAGAGAGTATTCACACCTTCAACAAAGCTCCCCGCACCTTTAAAGATCTGTCTTTGCCAGATAGAGAGCAGTCTTCGCAAAAGTTGGAGGGAACTAGCCTGGTCTAGACTTGAATCCACAAAAGGGCTTGGCACGTCTGGGTCTTCTGCCTTAGCAACCTCTCTTTTCTTCTCCTGACCTGACTGTTCTTCCTGACTCTTCTTATCCCCTTTTTTACTCACTCCATTCTTCACTTCTTTCTTATTCTCCACTTTTTTTTCTTCTATTCTCTTTTCTTTCTCTAGATTCCTCCTTTGGGGCATGATTGATGCCAACTCATCTTCTGAGTCATCTATAACTCTCGTTGGGGACTTTCGGCCCTTACTCCTTGTCGTTTTTGGTTGTGGAATATGTTCTGTGATCTCAGTTTCAGGAACTATTGGCTCTGGTGCCGAGATAGGTTCAGCACTTGCCTGAACAACTATTGATGGAGGGGGAGTCAGTACTCTTCGCACTTGTCTCTGAGGGGTGAGTTCTCTTTGTGCTTGGAAGCTTTGCATCTGCTGACTTATCTGACTTTGAACCTGTGATGTCAATTGGGATGCCACTTGTGATGTAACTTGAGATGCTACTTGAGATGAAACTTGGGATGCTACTTGTGTTGTTACTTGGGAAGTAACTTGGGCTACTACGTTGGAAATAAAATCAGGTGGTAGCTCGAGACCATTGAGTGTCAGATTACCTCCTCGGCTTGTAAGATCAGTTACATCAATGCAAGTGCTTTCAATTTCTGATACTTTTATTTTGTTCGCTTGAATTTCTGATACGTTCAGCTTATCCACATCCAACTCGGAAAGGTGAAGCTTATCAGGAAAGGTAACAGGAATAGGCTTTGTGTAGTGTGGTCTAGCAGGTAATGGAGGAGGAGTATCTTCTTTCTCTATTCCTTCACTTCTTGAAGAAGTAGGTAGAGACCCTCTAAGATTGATCCTGGAAATGTGGCTCTCACTATCATCTGCTGTTTTTCTTTCATCTAGACTATTTGTACTTCCTGGAATGACTCTTTCCCTTGCTTCTTTCAGGACACCTCTCGCTGCCTCTACTCTTTCTAATGCTTGTTGGAATATATTAGATTCTATGCTTTCTTCTGGTTCTTTAACTTCTTCAGCACTTTTTGATTCATTAATCTCTTCTGAAAAAAATGATTTCCCTAAATTTTCGTCTTCCTTTTTTTCATCTTTAAACTCTTTTCTATTATTGTCTGAGAGTATTAAAATTTCTTCTGTTTCTTCAATTTCTTGGTCTATGACAATAACATCTTTTGGAAGAGGATCTGTCTGTATTGACACTGAAACTTCTCCATAATCAAATGAAGTTTGCTGTCCTGTAGTATTATGTTCTTTGGTATCCTCCTCTTCCCTTTTACTTTCAAATGGAGAATATCTTGACATTGTTTGAAGAAATTCTTCTTTTTTAGCTTGAAAGTAACTTCTTCTAGTTTCTTTTATTATTGGCTCTTTCTCTTTTATCACTTCAACTTCTGTTGTTGCTACAAGAGTTTCTGTTGGACTAGATTCATTTATTTCACCTATGAGTTCATCATAATCTCTGCTTTTCCTTGGAGGTCGTGGTGGGGGTGGAAGTGGCCTTCCTTTCATTTTGCTAACAATTTCTCCACTTTGTAGGTCTCTTTCTTTTTCAATAAAAGTTTCTTGTGCCATAGGCACTTCACCAGTCATATATACTGGTTTCCTGAAAACTCTATTTCTCCGAGGCGGTCTCACTGGACCTAGAGTGTTGTAGTTTCTCAAAGGCCTTTGAGGAAATGGCTTATGCAAGGACTTCATGGCTCGACGAGGATAGGTGAAAAAAATATTTTTTCCAGTTGCTTTAATGCTATCTAGCTGGCTATGAAAGTCAAAGTGTTGGTTTGGTGGTGGAGGAGGTCTGGGTGGCTTCTTTCTGTCTTTAGATACTACAGCATAACCAAAATTGTCAGTGTTGTACCTGTCATCAATCTCAATTATCTCTAGGGTTCTTGAGGGTTCATTCTTCATTTGTTCCACTGGGACTTCTTCTTCCACATCTTCTTCGATTTCTTCGTCCATCATTTCTTCGTCAAATTCCCTCCCGGCCAGCGGAGGCTGTGATACTTCCAATTCATCATCTGGAAGTATCAAAGAATCAGCTCCTCTTGATGTCCTGTCATCATCAGCCAGTGACGTTCCTCGGGACCGTGACTTTCGTAGAGGGGGTATCGGTGGTATTTCTCCTGAATTCTGTGCACTTATCTGTAAAATTTTGTGTTAGTTATTAGGTTACCTAATAAGCTAAATATAAAATTTATTTTAAGAGATTAAATTTTAAATAATTGGAATTAAAAATTTT
>KZ806947.1:518354-554034 GCA_000696205.2 Oncopeltus fasciatus
TTTTTTTTTTTTTTTTTTTTTTTTTTTTTTTTTTTTTTTTTTTTTTTTTTTTTTTTTTTTTTTGCAAATTGACTTTAGCCATTAGATATATATTTATTTCATTAAAAAAAATTGTTGTTGAACCATTTAAGCAGTATAGTTGAAATATAGAAAAATGAATTTGCATTTGTACATGCATTTGCATTTTCCACTGAATTTCTTTGATTATAATAAGACATGTCAATATTAAAAGGCTTTTAGTATAACATCTATAGCAAGTTTTGTCAAGATCAAAATAGAGCCATTTTGTTCCACCATCTACAAGAACTATTGAACAGATACAATATGAATTTACTGCTTATGGTAAAATAAATTATACAATGCTTTGTGGAAATAGGACAAAAATAATAATTAAGGTAGTACTTGTCTATTGAACAAAAATTAAGGTATTCATTCAATTTGTAGTAAGTTATTTAAATTCAAATTTTTAGAATTCCGGCAAAATGCCGATTTCATTACACTGGGATTTTCTGCTATGTTGTAATGTTCTGCCCATTATTAACATTAGCGTGGGATATTTTAATAACAGAAAGATTACAATCCGCTGATGATTTTAATTTTCATGTCTATTTTTCTTTTTATCTCAAATAATGTATGAATGTTCCCTGAAATTTTGTTTTTAAATACTTTAGTAAACTTTGAGCACATAATACCTACTGAATGGTAGGATTGGAGATTGTAAAAGGATTTAGAGGAAAATCTCTATAACATGAAAGGAAAAAAAAAAATAAGTAAAAAGAGTAAGTTTTGAATGAAAAAGTTATCATTAATGATTTCTTCATTTTGAAGATTTTATGATTAAAATATGGAAAACATGGATTTGAAATTTGAATTTGAATTTTCAATTATGGTTCTAGTTATAATTAGATGGACAGCTATACTTACTACTTATTTAAGGTTGAGCTAGAAGAGTGAAATAATTTTTACCTACCCGAGGTTGCACAATGTCCAGATCTGAGGCTCTCCCCTCCTTGTTGAGACTTCTCAGGCTCCTCTCACGGCTCTTGCGGCTTGGCGGCCGAGGTAGCGGTTCGAGGCTGAGGCTTGGCATGGAAGACTGTCTACTTCTGCCGCCAGATTTGGACCTGAAACGGCGAGGAGGCTTTGCTCTCGGCTCGGGGTCGCTTTCCTTCCGCCTGGACGGCCTCTTGGGGAAGGTATGGAAGTGGTCGGATTTTCGGGAACGCCTCCGCTCAGGTGCACGGGGAGCACTCTCCTCGTCGTACATTTCGTTGTCGAGGCTGGCCAACGCATTCTTCGGCTGTCTAAAGGCGTCGCGTATCTCCAAAGACAGATATCTACTGACATCTACGTCTTCGCGACTCAAACCCTTCTGTCTGACGAAAAACTCGTCTGAATCAATTTCTTCTATTACCCCTGTCCGCCTCCGGTTTGATGAACTTCCAGAACTACCCTTCTCTGAGACAACACTTGTCAAGCTCTCTGCTTTTCCTTTCCGTAGCTCCTCTTCTTCTAAATTTGCTATGTCCTCTTCAAAGTTGTCTTGAAATTGTGCGCTGTCCTCTCTTACGTACTCCTCTTCCATTCTCTCAATTCTGAGTTGTGTATCCTCGTCCGCAAATTTGATGTCTCTGTCATATGCATGGACCCAACCGACATCTTGAGTCTGATCAGAAAATCTTCTCGGTCTTCTTGGAGGGGTGGATGGTTGAGAACTCTCTGTATCCAGACTGCTCATTTTTTGGAGTGGTGGTGCTTTCTTCTTCTTGAAAAATCTGGGATAAGTTTTAAATTTCAGAGTCTCAAATATATTCTGCGTGGATCCAGGAGTTGATTGCGAGCTAATGGTAACTACGTCTCGGAGAGGTCGCCTCTGGCTGCTAGGATTAGGTTTTTTTCCCTTTGGCGCTTTGGGTTTCTTTTCGTGGCGCGTAAATCTTTCTGGTAACTTAAAAGATGGGCGTTCGGACAAAAACTTAGGTCGCTCAGATAAAAACTTCGGGCGTTCAGTCAAAAACTTTGGCTTCTCTGGCAAGTGAAATTTAGATTTATCTGGCAAATGAAATTTGGGTCTTTCTGGTAAATTAAATTTTGGTCGTTCAGGTAACTTTATCTTTGGCATTTCGGGCATTTTTGGTCTTTCTGGTAACTTAATTTTAGGCTTATGTATTGAAATTTTGGGCTTAGATATCCCACGTAGCTTTGTTGTGAATCGATCGGCTTGATTTTTCAATTTCTCTTGAAATGTGCCTTCTTGATTATTCTGCGGTTTATTTTTTGAAGAGAAATTAACATATGGAAGTGGCTGTTTTGGGAAGCTTTCAATTTCCTCTTCACTCATCATAAGCGCTGGATTCTGGTAACGGTCGGGGTTTATCTCTTCATCGGAGGAGCCATGCAATGGCACGATAATGGCATCCTCATCTGGGATCTTGATGCAGCGCCTCTGTTCTTTCGGCGGCTCCTCGATGACCTCGTAGCCTCCGTCGGCCTGAAGGCTGAGTGTGGCCTCTTGGATGGCAGGACCTTCAGGTGGCCGCACAACCTCGTAGCGGTCCTCCTCCTCCTTCTCTTTCTGCCGGATCTGCTCCTTAAGACTGAGAGGTTCCTCCTTATCCCCGCTCAGTTGGACCTGTTCCTTGTGCTTCAGCTGGTCCCCTTGTTCACGTCTCGGCTGTATCTCCAGAGGGGGACTCCGGACGTCAGGCTGGCTCGCCGCGCGGGGGGCCTGGATCGGCTCGTATTCGTGATCGCTGAAAAATAAATAATCATAAATTACAAATAAAACTAAAACAAACTATTTAATTAAAAATGCGTAATTATACAAGCAAGCTAAAATTCTAATGGCATGCTCTTATGATTTATGAGTTCTGTTTATTTGGTCCGAATGATTGTAAAAAAAAAAAGTTTGATACATTTGATTCCATTCCATATTAATTCGGCGAGAGTTTTCTAGTAATAAGATTTATACCACGGTATTTAGTTTTTTTTTTTTTTTTTTTTTTTTTTTTTTTTTTTTTTTTTTTTTNGTTGAATACAGACAGTGACAGTGAACACATGTATTCGATCACGAGGATGGACAATGTCCGAAAGCGCTCGCCAACAGAAGATGGTTTGCAGAAACCAATGAAGACGGACAATAGAAGGTATGATAGTTCTATATTCATTGGTGGTGGAAATAACCTTTTAGATTATTTCTGATATTATTAGAGAAATTCAGTTTTTAAAATACAGAAATGTTATTTTAACTTTCATGTCCTGTTACATTTTTTTTGTGAAAGTGCGGAGTAATGTATAATAAACAATTTGTAAAGTGACGCAATGAATAAAGTCACTGAAGACCTACCGAAATTCACATGTAGAAGTGTTGATACCTACCCACTGTCGAGGGTGGTCTTGCTAATACATTTCTTGCCGGGTCAAACCACCCTCGACAGTGAGGTCTATTCTTATTTTTGGAGGGGGTGTGCAGTGGGTGGTTGTGAGCCAGTTCATCTTGATAAGAGTCATCGGTTCCTTTGTGGTGTGAACGGTTCCGACAAACTTTGACAGCTCCTCCAGCCGCTTCCCCTCCAATCGCTCCTCCCCACACCAATCTCATAAATAAAAATAACAAAAGAGCTACGCTTCTTCAAAGGGGTAGATTCAAGAGGAGTTGAAATATTATCCACTTATGCTTCAATCATAAGTGTATTTATTGTTATTCTATAAATAATTGATGTCTTCTGGAAACGGCCTCACATTTTCTTGTCCATTCTCGTTTCTGTATGAATTGTTGGTAATTAAACTAAAACAAACCTAATTATATTTTACACATATTTTGTTCTTCAACTTCTCCTCTCATCCACAATAATGACGTAGACATGAAGTTTATTAATGCCTTCTCGACGGGGGACAGGGTCGGTGTTAGTGGATCAGGATGGGGGAAGTGGCAGGAATTGGGTACGAAATTGATTGATTGAAAGGATTGGATTCTTCATTTGGTTATGTAAGCCGACACTTCTGCAGATAATAAAAAAACTTTTTTTTTTTTAATTGTATTTTTTTTTATCAAATACTTGACCCACCCCAAAAAAACTTCTCTGTTAGCTTTAAACTTATTATCATTTCTTAACTGGAGGTGATATATAAGGAATGGAAAAGTATGCTTTAGGGTAGAAATCTATCCGCAAATTTGTGAATGTGTGTGTATGTGAGAGTGTTTGTGTATGTTTATATTTGTAATATTCTGTAATAGCTTTTGTAATGTTCTATTAGTCCCTGATCATCCAGCTATGAAAATTGTTTGAAATTAAAAAAAAAAAAAACATTATTTTAATGTTTTTAGTCGAAGCACCAAAACCTTTGGGGGTTTTCAAAATACTGGCTGGTCGTATACGCCTAATATTTTCATTGAAATAAATTCCAAACCCTTATTTATTTTTTATGTAAGTACTGTTGTAAAAGGAGCTTTACAGACAAGTTAAGTATATAGTCACCATGAAGTAGTGTCCTTGATTTGCTGTCCGGCAGAAGACTCTTCACGAGACTTCTCCATTTTGCCAGCCCCTCCTGTCTTACGTTTATCACTCTTTGTCAGAACATCCAAAACTATGTCAGCCAGTTTAAAAGTTTTTTCAAGCTTCACTTGTACATCTATTTCCTTCACTTTTACTTTCTTTGGTTCATTTTTTATTATTTCTTCGTATATATTTTTATTGCTGTTATCTTTTTTTGATGTATTTTTGCATTCATCCATATTGAGGGAAGCACCTTCAGGGCTGGTTGGCTCTTCTATTTGTACTGTTTTTTCACGCATATCAAAATTTATCTGAGTTTTATTAACACTATTTTCCTTAGATGGGTTTAATTCTTTAGTACGTTTATTTTTTTTTAGAATTGATTTTACTATACCCTTTTTTTCTGCAGGAATTTGATCTATTTTTCTGTTTTTGTTCAAATTGTTTTGATTTGTTTCACTTTCGTTAGAACTAACCGCGCCTAGAATTTCATTACTTATTTGTTTGTCTTCCTCTATGTCACTTGCAGTTCTATTAACATTTTCAAAAGCCTCCTCCATTCCAATATTTCTATTATCACTCTCTTTTTGAAAATCATCCTTGTCAAGAACATTTTCATTAGGTGGGTCAGATGTTTTTTTAATTTCATTTTCTTCCACTCTCATTACTTCTTCCTTATTTTTTTCTTCATTTAAGGCATCTTCGTCATCAAATGAATTCTTTAAGGGGATGAAGAAGGCATCTTCGTTAGGAATTTTTTTAAATACTGTTCTAGGCTTCTTCGGCTGTTCCTTATCAGAAACGGATTCAGATGGCCATTCGCCAAGGTCTGCGTTCTTCATTTGTTCTGTACCCCCCAAAGGAGAAAATGCGCTAAAAAGAGCTGTGAACGCCGCTGCAGCTACACTCGGTTGGCTTATCTCATTCAGAGTCTGATTCCTTGACTTTTCTCTTCTTCTTTTTGTGTCATCTTCATTCAGAGGTACAAATATTTTATATTCATTTGGTTTATCTGATTCATGCAGATTGTTCGTATCCCCTTCAATCTCATCGCTGTTTCCCTCTTCTTCACAGGACTTTTCTTCTTCCGAAGAACTGTGGAGAGGAACATAAACAGCATTCTCATTTGGTACTTTTTTGAATATCCTTTGCTTTCTCCGCACCGGTTTTTTAGTGGAAATTTCACCTTCGGGATGGCTCAGATCATTTATTTCTTCTTTTTCACCAATAGGAACCTTTTCTCCGAGGGGGGAGAGCACTGTAAAAAGAGAAGTAAATGCAGCAGTAGCTACTGTAGTTTGAGAAATATTACTTAGACTCTTTTCATAACTCTCCAAGGCTTTCTTGTCGCCAGTTGAATTATCTTTTTGGTTTTTAATATCTTCTTCTTGTTTAATTACACCTTGACTTTCCCTAGCTTCAATTTCATTATTAATTCCCACATCGTCTTCATGAGTTAAGTTGGGACCAAGTTCTTCATCGACAGTCTGCCTATTACTCTTTTCTGGATTTGAGTTTGATTCTGAAGAGATCGAAGAGCTGTAGAGTGCTGTAAATGCTGCTGTTGCAATTGAAGGTTGACTAAGAATTACGTTCTCTTTTTTAGTGTCAAATTTTTCGTGCTGTAACTTCGGGACTGATTTGTCCTTGTCATCTATGTTTTCATCAGACTTCTTCACTAATTTTCTCTCAAATTCAGGAGATTCTTCTTCAGTAATAAGTTTCTTTAGAATAACATCATCATTAGTTATTAAAAGAGGTTCGTTATTTAAACTTTTTCCTGACATTGGTTTTTCTTCTTCTTCAGTGTTATATGTCCGTAAAATATATTTGTTCGATTGGTCTTCATTAGTAGGGTTCTGACTACTACCCAAAGGTGAAACTGCATGAAAAAAAGAATTAAATGCAGCAGAAGCTAAAGCAGGATTCTTCAATGCAACTTCTTCAATCCTGTGTGCCTCTCGTTCGGCTGTATCAGCTTCTTCCGCAATTTGCTTTTCTTCTTCAGTGGCATAAATTTCAAATTTTTTCGGTTCTACTTGATCATAGGCATTTTGTACTTCTGAGGACTCACCAAGGAATTCTTCACTTTGGAGGATGTCTTCCTCTGAGCTGTGCAGTGGAATGTATACAGCGTCTTCATTTGGAACTTTTTTAAACATTTTTGGTTTCTTTTTTCTTGATATTTCATCATGGGGAATCGTTTCAGAAGGCTCGCTAATATTAGAATCTTCCAATTTTTCTTGCTGTTTACTTGCTGATTCAGTACTGCCGAGTGGAGAAAAGGCACTAAACAAAGAAGAAAATGCTGCTGTTGCTACAGAAGTTGCATACTCTCCTTCCTTGTAGGCACACTGAGAGACGATCTCTTCGGATTCTTTGGCACTTACCCGTCTCTCCTCATTAAGCGATTCGTGTATTGACGACAGCGGCACTTCTGAAAGTATATTTGCTTTTCCAAAATCTTCTTCTGGCGTTTCACTTTTCTGTTCTTCATCTTGAAGCACATCCTCTTCAGAGCTATGTAATGGAATGTATACTGCATCTTGATTTGGAACTTTTTTGTACATTTTTGGTTTCTTTTTTATTATCTTCTCTTCATTATCGTCTGTAGTTTCATTCTGAATACTATTGCTGTCAGCTTTTTCCATATTTACTTCGGTTTTTTCTTGTTGTCCACTGGCGGATTCAGAACTACCAAGGGGAGAGAACGCACTGAATAAAGAAGAAAACGCTGCGTTTGCTATCGTAGGTGCTTCGATAGTAATACCTTCTTCCCTTCGAGTTGTCGAAAGTTCTGATTTATCTTTGAAAATATCCATCTTTTCATCTTTTAGTGGAACATAAACGGAATATTTATTTGGTTCTTCACTTTCCATTTCAGTCGTCAGTGTCTTTTTTTGATCATTTAATCCTTCATTACTATTATTTCTGCTAAAATGTATACTTGGATCATCCTCTTGAAGGATATCTTCTTCAGAACTGTGCAGAGGAACATAAACAGCATCTTCGTTTGGAACTTTCTTAAAGATTCTTGGCCTAGATTTCTTTCTTTTTTCAGTATTTTCCAGTTCGTCAGAGGTTTTTTGCGAAATGATTTCTTCAGACTCGATGCTTTTAGCTTGTTGAGTAGATTCAGAAGTGGCAAGGGGGGAAAACGCACTAAACAACGATGAAAAAGCTGCAGATGCAACTGTTGGGGTCCCTATTGGGACTTCCTTTTCTTGAGACTTTACAGAGGGCGTATCATGGAATGTTTGTGTAGTACTAGAAACAGTACTTTTATCCCCTTGTGAGTTACTAATATCATTTTTCCCCGAATTTTCAAGTTTATTTTCAGTAACAGGTTCCAGTGGGCCATCTGAGGTTAGTGGGGTCAGAGCCTCGATGATCTCAGTCGGTTCTTCTCCTTGACGATCTTCCTCGGAAGAACTGTGGAGTGGTATAAAATAAGCATTTTCACTAGATAATTTTTTGAATACTTTTTTCTTTTTTGGTGTTTGAACTTCTACTGACGCATTTCTTTCACTATTCTGACTCGCATCATCAAAGTGTTCATGAGTCCCCAGAGGAGAGAATGCGCTAAAAAGTGCAGCATAGGCTGCAGTTGCTACAGATGGTTGGACAATGCCTTCTTGAGGTGCTTGTTGTTGTTGTCGAGTGATTGTATGTGGTTGAGTGTCACTATTTTTGTCTAGGTGTTTTTTACTAATATCATCATCAATTTCAATTTCAGATTGTTCAATACTTTCTGTCCTCTGTTGTTCATTTTTACTACAATCAATATCACCCTCTATCTGTCCTGACTCTGACGGATAATCTTCTTCACTTGAACTATGAAGTGGAATAAACAGAGCATTTTCATTAGGTACCTTCTTGAATACTTTTTTCCTACTTTTTTTAGGTTTCACAGACTCTTTTTTAATTTCATGCTGGTTTTCACCTAAATCAATTTCATTGTTTGTAGAGGTGGGAGGATCGTGATTTCCAAGAGGAGAAAACACACTGAAAAGTGAGGTAAATGCTGCAGTTGCAATTGAAGGATGGCTAGCAGCAAATTGTTCATCGTTCCCTCTTTGTTTTGCCTGTTTCGTTTCAATCGTCTCACTTTTCTCGTCCGTCAGTGGAACGTAAATTAAATAATCGCCAGGTTTTGCTGAACAGTCTCCTTCGCCCGTCGTAGTTTCCTCTGCTTCACTCGCCTCGAGTCTTTTGTAAGTGTCGCCGATCTCTTCCTTTAAGGTTTTTTCCTCTTCATCAGAAGACGAATGCAGAGGAACAAAGACGGCATTTTCATTAGGGACTTTCTTGAATATCCTCGGCTTCTTTCGTCCTGTCTCTCCGTAAATGCGTTGAATGGTTTGTAAGTTACCGAGTTCAGGAGTAAGGGAGTCACTCGTTTTCGCTTCTTCTGCGTCACTACCTGTAGCCACATTAAATGGGGTCACGATAACTTCACTTTCACTAGGCAATTTCAGGAATATTGGCTTCTTTGAAGTATTCTCTGCATCTTCCTTTAAGTTACTTTGATGAAGATTCATCGCAGAAGATGTAGAAGAAACGGATTGAATCAATCCATCACCTTCATCAATAACTGGCTCCAGTATTTCAATGGGGTTTTCTTGTGTTTGTCTTATTAAGGCTGTTCTATCAAGTTCATTGTTTATGGTAGATTGGACATCTTTCTTCTCAAAACTTTTATTTTCTTGGTGGGAATTTTCTCTCTCTTCATTGGAGAAACATTCTTCTTCAACAGAAGAGCCACGAAGAGGAACAATTACTGCATTATCATTTGACGTTTCATAAAAGAGTTTCTGTTTATTATGTTTTGGAAGTTCGTCTTTTGTTTCAATTTTATCAAGAGATTTCAAATCCTCTGATTTATTTTTCCCTCGACTCATGGGAGAGAATGCACTGAAAAGTGCAGTGATCGCTGCAGATGCCACGGCGGGTTGACTAGTAAGAATGGGAGTTTCTTTATCTAATTCTTGGTCGTCACTCTCAATAGATGAGCTCTTATTACTCAGCGCTTCTGAAGGGCGTGAATGACGCAACTCTGTGTATGGAATACCTTCGGGGGATTCACTACTTTCATCAGAACACGAGTCTTTTTCATCGTCCGAGGTGATCTCGTCTGATCTACACAATCTCTTGACTTTTCTTGCTTCCGGCCCTTTCTTACTTATGACTGGTTGGACACCCTTCTGAGTAGATAACGATTCCTTCTCATTGGTGACAGTTTCCTTTTTTAAGGACTGTGTTGCAGGCAGATAAATTATTTTCGTTTTTACTTTTGTTGGCTCGGCTATTTCTCTACTCACATCAGATTCGTCCTCCGAAGGTTCCTGTTTTGTCTCTTTGACTTTACCTGTAAAAACAGGGACGCTCTTCTCTCCCGTGAATTCTTCTTCTGGAATGTCTTCAGTAATGTCTTTTGGATGCTCAACAAAGTTGCAAGAGGCTGACTCTTGAAGATCACTCTCATTGCATTCGAATTGTGAAGCCGCCTCTTCATGAGGTCCATCTTCTTTGGCTCCTTTCATTTTCTTCTCTTCTTGAGTCTGTAAAAAAGGTACTGATAAGAATTTGAAGACTTTCAAAACAAATATAAAATCAATAAGGCTTGTCTAGCGTTATCAACTTTTAGTTGCCTCCTTGATTAAAAACATTTTATTTCTTTACTGTACATACTATTGAGAACCACTTTGTGAATAACAAGTTTTATTTTATTTTCAAACCATTAAGGTGAATAAAAACATATTCATCTTTAGTTTGTAAAAAAAATTTTCAAGTTTATTCTTGAAAATTACTTCAGAATGGCGTAATTAATTAAATAAGGAATACTAGATTAAAGTAAAAGATAAAAAGAAAAATGTATCTACCACATACATTTAATAGAAGCAACAGTCTACGGTACGGTTTCTCAATTTTAGCCTTTTAAGTAGTATCAACATTTCATAAAAGGCAACATTATTATTTTATGTACAATAGATCAGTTCTTATCAGTACCTTTGAATACAATTACAAAAACAAATAATTTTACAACTAAATAATATCAAAACACAAATATTGTCCTAATTATTTTTATTCAGTTGTTAATGAACCTGTACAACAAAAATTCAGGATTAATGATAAGAATCAAATTAAAATTTGTTTAACATTCTATTGTCTGAACATTTTCTTAACTAAAATAATAGGAAAAATTATAAAATTCTCTCTCTCTCTCTTTCTCAGAATTTATATATATATATATATATATATATATATANTCTAAAAATACAATTTATAAAAATTGTATTTTTTACTATTTGCCGACATGTCCGCTTGCAATATATATATAACACAAACTTTACAGAATAATTTTATATGAGTAAATAACACTTTTACTACAATGTGTAATCTGTTATCCTAAAAAACCTGTAGAATGTCGGGTTCTATTATACCATTTACATATATATTTATATGAAATGACATTATTATATTAGGATTTTTATTAAACCATACATGATATTTAAATAAAATATTTAATCGGAGCCATAACTAATCCAAAGAATATTTTGCATTAAACCGCTACCTAATCTCAAATTTTTGAACTATTTTCAAAAACGCATAAAAACCATAATTCCAGCCTTTTCCTCATAACTTCGAAATAAGCTTTTAAATATTAGCTAAAGGATATTTTGAAGTTTGGCGAGAGATTAAATGTGATTTATTTTAATCTTAATTAAATGTTTAATTGTTCTAAGTGCAATAATATTGGTATGATTGGCATATTATGTTACATTAGTAATAAAAACCAAGTATCTCCATAATTCCGACGTAGGTAAGTAATTAAAGTAGGTAAATTAGATAATCAAGATAATTATTAAGATTGTTATTTCACAAATAATTAATCATTTTTATGAGGCGCGAAACTGGTTGGCTAAGGTTTCTGAGCCCTAAGGTCCTACCTCAATTCTTAGTGTTCTTAGTTGTTTTGTTTTTTTTTTAAATTGCTGTGCTTAAGTTTGTAATGACCCAGAGGATTACGAGTGTGACTCTGGAACACCTAGCTCTAAATGGGTACAGTTCTTCATTCAAGTGGAAAAAAATAGATGGACAGAACGATGTGCTGACTCTCTATTATCCCGGAGGTCGTAAATAAACACCCTTAACATTTTAACAGAAGAAATATTGCAACTCAAAGAATTATACAATGCTGATATTAATTCGAAAATTAAAAAAATCTTATATGAATTTGATTCCATTTTAGCAGATTTCCCGAAAGAAAATTCATGAGGTGAAAAATATCTTCTATTTCTCAACGATCTTACTTAGGACCTAAATATATGTACCTTTAAAAATTTTAATAATAGATATATACATATATATGTATGTATTTCTATTATACATTATATTATATTTACTAAACATACGCATGTTCATAAACACAAACCCACACACACACACGCACGCACACACACACACACAAACCCACACACACACACACACACACACACAAACACACACACACACACACACACACACACACACACATATATATACCTTGCACCCTTGGCCGTGGCAGTTTTATGCTATGTAAATTGAGAGCCTTGTCTGAGTTAGTTGACTAGCTTAATTAAACCAGAAAGAGAATGGGCTGCCTGAAACAATATTAGTTTTCCCGATATAATTGTCGTATTAATTTAGTTTTTCACACGTAAATTTCGTGTTTATTTTTTTTTTTTTTTTTAAGGTTGAGTTAATCGATCAGTTATTGTTGTAAAAAAAAATGTGAAATACCTTTTTATAATATGCAAATAGCAGCAATTAGAAAACCCGAAGCGAAAGCACTAATTTTTCTTAATTGTAATTTGAACGTAACGTATCGTGGTATGAAGAATTTTAGTGTGTGTGTGTGTGTGTGTGCGTGTGCGTGTATGAGTGGACAATACATCAGTGAAATAGTTAAATAGATGGGAATTAACCTGAAATTTAAAATTTGAAAGCTGTATCATTATTAAGCGTATTTAACCTGATTAGGAATCCTTATCAAAACTTGATAATCATTAAAATAATTCTTCTGAAATATTTATTTTAATCAGGAATATGACGTGTCAGTGGAGATTATCCTAATATAGACAACTATATATACAATAAAATGATGCTCCAGTAGTTACTCTGACATCAAAGTGACATTAAACACACTCAAAAATATGGTAGAAATCGGGTTCATATTTTAATTGTGGACCTTGAAAAAACCATTAAGCAAAAGATCTTATATAAACAGGATTATTCAGACAGGTTATGCAACCTTAACAAGAAGTAAGGTTAAGAAAACATTTGAAGTATTACAGTGACTGTCTTTTGTTGAAAATCATACTAATGCGCCCAGCGTTGGATTTTTTGGGATAAATATCTAGCTTGTATCGGCATTCGGAAATTATTGCTGGGTCATATCCCGGACTCATGTAAACTTCTGAGTATCATTCCTTTTCATAGGCAATAAAATATAGACTCTAGGAAATGGCATGAAGAGTTAAAACAGTCATTTTACAAAAAAATGCACTAATAAGTTGTAATTTTACGTCACATAACTCGATAAAATTTTTCTATTAACATTGTACCATAACGCGATATATATCTATCTATATATATATATCATCAAATGAATTCTTTAAGGNTTTATATTTCATACCGTTTTTTTTAATGTACATTAATTAGTTGAACGACCTCCTGTCTTAAAAATATAATAGATTCCACTCTCGGTATTTAGGTATTATATCGGAAAATGTCAAAAATTCAATTTTGGTTGAAATAAGATGAAAGGAAAAAAGTTTTAGAGAAAAACAAATTTTATAATATTGCTATCTTCGTTTTTATTTTAAACAAGAAAAAAATTTAAAAAAATAATATATTACAGAATAGTTCGTTCTATAAAATTTTACAACTCATCCGTAATTAAAATTCATTAAAGCTACAATAGTTATTTTGATACATTACATTTGATTTTTAGTAAGACGTATTTTTCGAACCTAAGAAAACAAATTCTTTGGCTTAATAATGTACATAGCGGAAATATTTGATATCGCTTAAGAGTATTGTCTTTTTAGTATAAGGGTTCTCATAAATTAAAATAATTGGAATTAGGGCTAATTATTGAGTAACCTTCATCCTTATTGGATGGTCCGAACCAGTTCATGGACTGAAGGAGTCAGAAGTTAAAGTTAAAAACTTCAAATTCGCTTCCTGTTTTAATGAACAATAACAACCCAGGAAAACTAAAATAATAATTAAGATTTTGTTGGAGTTCGGTCAAGGTTGATCTAAAAATACAATTTATAAAAATTGTATTTTTTACTATTTGCCGACATGTCCGCTTGCATTGTAATGCTTAGTAAACAAATAACAATGTTTAAAATTCGATTAACTAATAAAAATTTTATTGAATTTTATCATTTAAGACATAATTGATTTATATTCCTACATATATATCAAATAATGTCAGATATATAGAGATATAAATTTTTTTATAGGAAACATCTTTTAAATCCGACAAGAGATATAATTCGGCTTTGGAAATGACTCCTTTTTGACCATTAAATTTTACTGCATTTAAAAAAAATACTAAATACATGAGAGATCTTTGCTAATGTAGTGCAAGAGTGAGATTTAGGTGTCATTGAGCAGTATATGAGGAGAGAAAAGTAAGTACATACCATCCCCACCCCCACCCAGCCTTTGGGAACCATTTCTACAAATCAGGGTTACTCAGGAGAGCATCTATCAGTTGAAATTAGCAAGAACTTGGGAACCATGGGTCTGAGGTAATCTCAGACATGAGAGTCATACTCATGGGACAACCACTTGTTTGGTCACCTGGACAAGAGGGTGTTCACCGCAGCGGTTATCATACCGTCAGATAAGAGGTCATACACTAGGATTTTTGGCCTAACTTCTCACAATTTGAGGATTTACTACTCACATGATCCCTTTAGCACACTTCAAACCTTTTGAAGAAGAGCTTTTACAGACGATTCCAGAGCCCTTTGAGCTTCATTAAGGGCCTCAGGTTTCTCTGGTACGACCGTGTGACCAAGTGGCCGAGGCTACCATGAATGGATATCAGACACTTTTTATAGTAAACTATCGCCTCTGAATAAAAATTTTTAGAGCTATGCCATGAATAGACCTAATAGAGGAGGAATTTTAACGGCATTTAAAA
Source organism: Oncopeltus fasciatus (assembly GCA_000696205.2). Taxonomy (NCBI): domain Eukaryota; kingdom Metazoa; phylum Arthropoda; class Insecta; order Hemiptera; family Lygaeidae; genus Oncopeltus; species Oncopeltus fasciatus. The sequence goes on from KZ806947.1 coordinate 533,058, forward strand.
TTTTCTACTAAACTATTAGCATTCATTTGGATTAAATTTCGAGTTGTTTTTCTTTGGACATCTACTTATTGGAGGAGTTTTATCTGGATATATGTTAATACTACTATATTAAATAAATAAATTATATTACTGGTATAGAATTAGCTGTTTTTCTTATTCTTTTTATTGGTGTTAAAAAGGGATACAAAACGAATCAAGAGAAAACTTAAAATTAATTTTAATGCTGTATTGTAGACTTCGGGAATCTGAAGATGAGATCATAGATCATAAAAGCGCTTAGCAATAATAAATACAGAAAAATGATTGCGGTTATGAATTTTCAGAGAAACCTTTTCAATTCTAATTTAAACTTTTATTTATATTTAATGAGAACAACTTGTGTTAAATATCTCTTTTCGCTAGCTCCCCCTAGCTATTTAAAACTCATAAAATGTATAGAAAATTTAAGGGCCAAAGGTAAATCTGACGTGCTATTTGTTCTAAAAAAAAATTACACTTCCAAAGTGAAATTTTCCTATTTTCGAGTGTAAGGTTAAAGGCCATGGCAAACACTAGAATTCCAGTACCCTACAACATTTTTATCTATCCTCTTACATAAAAAATATTATACGTAGTACATAAAAACAATGATAGGTTACATATTATTCTAACATAACATTGTACTGTTAACATTTAACAATCAATTACAATGAAAACTCAGTTTATATTATACTTAGGCTACTTACAATTTTGAAGTTATAAAAATATACTCATAAAACTTATTTAATAGATCTGATATTTCAAACTTAATGAAATGTAGTACTAGCAAGGAAAATATAATAAGTATCATTACAATTCCATATTGCGTATTATATAATATAATTATTTTAATTAGTATATATAATATACAATATATACTAAGGACTATATTTCCTAGTCCACTGGGAGAAATTGTCGATTTCTGTTAGTACAAACCACTTAGGTCTAAGGCTCACAAACAGTACATAGAAAATCATAAAAGCCACTCAAAACTTGGCAATATTTGTATTCCTTAATGGGTTAGTTACAAATAGCTGAACAAACGGAATGGTGTGTTTTGTGGGACATGGGTTTGACTTCACATTGTCCCAAATCTCTAATCTCACTCAGTTGCGACAATAACTAAATCTGATTTCGGTGGTAGCCCTCAAGTACGAGGAGAATCTTGGCAGGCAGAAAATGAAAAATACCAGAGGAATTTTTCAGTGTTCTCCAAATCCAAGGCGTTTCAGATCAAATCATTAAGAAAGAACTTGCAAATATTTAGAAGAAAAAAATATCCAAAGAAGTAACATCTAAATTTATTGTACGTGTGTGTGTGCAAAAATAATTTTCTGTGCTCAACAGTACTTTGAGGGAAATCTATTATAGGCCTACTTATTTTCCGACAGAAAAAATACCTTTATACTGGTTCTTTTTCCTTATTATATTTCTAGCAATATTGGTCTGGGTGTTTTGGTCCAATACAAGATACTTAAATACTCTTAACTGAAATTCAATTTCAAAGGGCTCCAATAACTTTTTAAAAATTTATAAATTTTAGAAGCAGGTATGCTCTATAATCCAGTTCCAGATTTCTGAGCCCAACTGGCTAGTAGAACTATCAATAATTATAGGAAACATGATAAAGAAAGAAGAAAAATGAATGATTCTTTCATATAATTTTAACGGGCCATATATATTTCTTTAGTAGGCAAAGATTCATTGCAATTTTTCAAAAGATGAATCTTTTTTTTCTAAATTTTATCATAATTTATAAATCCCTAATAATAATTCTTTCAATCGATATTATTTAATTAATATGTGTTACAAAAAGTGAAAATTTTTGAAATTATATAACTCAAAAGTTCTTCGTATTGAACAATAGCATAATTAGAAAATTTATTTTGTGTTATTTAGCATATAAAAAATAAAACAATATTTTGTGTAATAGGCTAAAGCTAATTACTTTTATTAAAAATACATTTTCTTTATCATATGAAAGGCATATGGAAGATTCAGGTTTTATTTGTCTTATTTTTTATTTTTCTATATTCCTTATACCCTTGCATAACCTGTTTTTTAATTTAATGGGCCAGTAGAATACTTTATCAGTATTAGTCCTTAATTTTTCATTTGTAAAAAAAAAAATTAATTTCTTCACGAAAAGCATTTGAGAAAAATTTCCTGGTTTTCAAACATCTGGACAACATTCATACGATAAAAGCATACGACATAAAATTGTATATATATATCATACACTAGGATTTTTGGCCTAACTTCTCACAATTTGAGGATTTACTACTCACATGATCCCTTTAGCACACTNATATATATAATTAAGTATATAACTATCTAAATTGAAGACTTAAAAATCAAAAGGGTATATGCAGGAAAAGTTTCGTTATTATGAAATAGACGCAATTTTTTAAAACAAATTAAGCATTAATTTCATGACATAGTTCATATTTGCAGCACTAATTCGAAAAAAGTTTCCTTCTTAATACCTCATAATTTTCATGTCTTCAATTAAAGAAAATATTTAGTTTTAGTATTAAATCAAGCACTACAATTTTCTAATGTTCTTAAAAATACAAAATCTGTTCATGTACTCTTCTAAGGCATAAAAATAATTAATTATAATAAAAATAGAATGACACAGATTCTTCTTTTATTTTTTGAATACAATTAAAACACAAAATCATAAAGTACAATAGTAAAAAGTGATATATGATCACAATGCACAATAATTTATCTAAATGCAAAGGGATAGAAGAAAATTGAAGAAAATGCAGGTGCAGGAAAAATAATCTTTTTATATTGTGCAATATTTAAATAAAAAAGCTTGATGAACTGGGAGGAAGTGTCAAATTGCTAACCAAATATAATTTCGTTGAATTTACTATATTTATTGATTTTTTCCTGTTGAGTTCGTTAGCCGATAAAAATTAACTACACATTTGCCGATGAATGTTTTGTCAACTTGATAAATATACATTTATGTTTAAAAAATTCAATGTCCATTTTTGTCTAAAGAGAAAGACATCTTAAAATTATAAATAATCAATAGCGAAAATATTAATCTCACATACAAAATATTGATAATTACAATGTGTATTGAGCAGTCTGGTTAAATATGAAGCAGGGACTGTAGGTTCTTTTATTTATTCATTTTTACTTTTCTTGAAAGTAAAATAAGTTTTAGTTTATTTTATTTTCATGAAAAGTAATAAATGAATAAATAAGTCCGATAAGAATGTACAGTTTATATATAATTCTAAAATAAAAGCAGAACTTTTAATCAATTAAAATTAAAATAAGCTTTATTTTTTACTATATCTTCTCATAGGTGAAACTTACTTAAATAAGCAGTGGGTGATCACTATCATGAACATAAAAAAAAAAAATTCATTTTATTACCGAAATAGCGCTAAAATTTTATATTTACTGTGTCAAAATATAAATTTTAATATTTTAAAAGAAAAAAATACAAAAAACAAACTATTTGAATTTTAAGGTTTCATAATGTGACAAAAAATAACTGTTCATAACTAATAAAATAACTGTTAGGGTAGCCCAGATATGTAACAATCAGAATATCTGAAAATTACCCTTGCCTACAAATATATCGTTTTTAAGAATAACCTTTTACAACTACTTTACTTCATAAAAACATGAAATAGATTAAAAGAAAAAAAAATTGTTGCAGAATATTCAGTTTGAAAGAAATACAAATTATGAATTAAGTTGTCGTCAGTCAATTGTTTTCTATACTTAAAACATAAGTATACTAATGAGTATACTACAAACATTAAATTATAAGTACATTGAACTGATCACATGTAAGTTGCTATTTAATTGTGGTGTGATAAACCATGTAAATTGAGAAATCGTACACTAGACCGTTGTTGGCTGAAAAGTGTATGGACCAACACATCGATCAGGTTCTTGAAGGAATCTAAAAGTTGATAATCGCTAACATAAAAAAAAAAAAATCATAAAATGTGGAAAAAATTCTTCAAGTTGATCAAATCATAGCTAAACCTTTCGTTTATAAAATTTAAACTAAACTAATTGTAGTATACGAAATGAAACATTCCATTAATCAAAATACTGGGGTTTTATACAAGTCCATCTTGTAACAAATATGATGCCATGCAGTAACAGTACCTGTTACATGTACCATGCAGTAACATGTACCATGCTGTGGATACTTGCAAGACTTGCACAGGCAGATCAAGCAACAGGTATATGGTGTGGTGAAAATATAGCAATTAAATATAGTTTGTAAGGGTCAAAGCTTAATGATCAGTTCATTAGAATTGTGTCCAATCAATTTTGTATAATCACTTTCATACTTGCAAGGAATACACGAACAATGGGAACGACATTCAACGGAATCAACGCAAATCTCTAGGTCACCGCCTTTTGATGAACTGCTCGATGTAGCTTCATTTTTATCTTTCTTATGAAATTATTTCATTTTCGAAATTATATAATATCTATGTAAAATGTAATATTGAGATGACTTTACTCTCTCCTCCTTAAATAAGAAAAACATTAAATATTTAAAGTAAAATTTAGTTTGGGACGCGAGGGGATCTGTTCGGCTATCGTAATCCTGGAGCTGAGGGTTCAAATTTCGCCCTGGGCAAGCTTTTAATCGATAAATAAAAGTTTGTCCAGAACCATGAGTATTTAGAATGGGATTTTTTAAATGAAAGTAGATAATGGGTTACATCAAAGAATTAAGAAGAATAAAAAATGTACCAATTTTTTGCTAGACAGTCAAATTAAATTCATTAAATTAAATTAAATTCTAGACAGAATTAAACTATACATATGACGTTTTTGATAGAAATAGCTTGTTAACTTATGAATTTAAATAAAATGACTGTAGAAGGAGATGAGTCAAGACCGTGTGGAGAGAGTCAAGACCGAATTATTCTTTCCGATTAAGATGTCGGCTTCTTGTAAGTCCTTACAATTCCGGATGAATATCTTCAGATTAATTTGAGAATTATCTTCTAACACTCCTGAGGGATGAATACAATTTTAAATATTACTATGCTTATTTAAATTGTACAGTTTTACTGTTTCTATATACTTCTTTTTTTATTATTAGATGATTTTAGTTGGGGTTCGGTCAAGGTATATCCAAAAAAAATACAAATTAAAAAAAGTATTTTTTTAAAAAATTATCTGCCAACGTTTCGGCTTACATTGTAAGTCACCTTCAGGGCTGTCTGCCTACACTTGAGGTAGTCATGAAAATGTGAACTTAGGGACAGGACGTCCTCTCTTGTCTCATGATAGCTCTGAAGATGACTTACAATGTAAGGCGAAACGTTGGCAGATAATCTTTTTAAAAATTCACTTTTTTAAATTTGTATTTTTTTAGATCTACTTTGACCGTACCCCAACTAAAATCATCTAATAATAATATCTACGGTAAAAAAAAACTCTCCTTTTGAATATTCTATATTTTATGTTTTTCATTAGATTTTTGTTTTTAAGTGTTATTTATTTGTTACTACTTTATATGTGATTAATTTGTATGCATTTGTTTGTATATTTTAAATACGTTGGAATGACATATCCGAATTCCTTGTTGGACTTCTGGATATAAATAAGATGGAAATGTAATTTTTAAAGTTAGCTTCTGCTTAATTACATCTTATAAGAAAGTTGATTAATTGTCACATCAAACTTTCTTTTTGTATACTTTTGAAAATACTTAATCAGTAGATGTGACGTAAATTTCTCTCTAACTAGGGTTAATAGCAATGTCTAATATAAAAACTGAGCAGTTTCTAATTCTAAATGAAAGTAAAGAATGACAGATCCATTGATTTGTAAAACAAACATTCTGACCTATCGACCTAACTAACTTAGTGCGTCACACTTATGATTCCAATGCCAGCGACTACGAATTGAATGAAAACAAGTATCAAAATAGTAGTCAAAATCCGAGGGACATTTAAAGTTTAAGAGAGTACAAAGACTCCTCTCGTCGGATTTCCCGCGGGTCAAAGTCATGTTCTCCCGCCAAGACCTATCCACTGCATTGCCGCCGCGTACCGACGGAGCTGGCGACAAGCCACCGGCGACCGAGGGAACCCGGCCAGCCTGCCCCAACCGCTGTATTAATAGTAGGAATCCAGCCCCCGAGGGTTTCACATCTAGATCCCAATGCAGAGGGAGCGGTAGGGCTTTAAACCCGTCCTGAGTAGAGCAGAAGCTACTGAACTCTAGTTGGCGAGTATCAGTCAACAGATCCAAAAATAAGGGACAATGAATTCACATCCTTCCTGAAAGTCCTTTTAGTGTAGGAGATCCCACACAAATGAGTTGGACAAATGGACAATTTTTTTTTTTTTTTAATAATTTATTTTAACAATAATGGCTCAAGAGAAAAGCATTAAAATTACGACAAACCTAAAATGTGTATTCAAAAACGCAATCGAGTAGCAAAATTCTGTAGGTTTGCTAATAAAAACATAAGAATTTTTGAGCACAGAAAAAAGTTAAATTTTAGGAGTGTTAAATACTGAANAAAAAAAAAAAAAAGTGTATTTTTTTTAAAAAGATTATCTGCCAACGTTTCGGCTTACATTGTAAGCCAACTTCAGGGCTATCATAAAGACGAGAGAGGACGTCCTGTCCCTAAGCTCACATTTCCATGACTGAAATTATTCACTTCATTTTGTGCCTCTGAATTTTAAAAATTGAATTATTTTAATAGAAGTAGTTTATTCCTAAAATGTATTTCTTTCTACTAGTCAGTAATTTTATATCCAAACAATATGGAAAGAGAGGAATCTTCAGAAAAAGCCTAGATCATATTATTCTTTTCGAATTGGGTTTTTTTTTTTAACAATTTGAATCGTACAGAGAGCCAGAAAAAAACTCTCTACCTAAGCCGGGTATCGAACCCGGGTTAATAATGAAATGTGGGATTACTTTACCACAATTATCATCATGATTTTTTTCTTTTAATTTTTAAGAAATTCATTATATCAATATGCATTTTATAGCTCTAAATTAAAATATTATTAGAAAAATAATCAATAGTAGGGAATAAAAGCTGACGATCTATTGATGAATTTAGATTTCTTTTGACATACCCTCTCATAAATTTAAGGACCATATTTTTAAGCGACTGCTGGTTTTAGATCCCAGAGTCTTATAGAGCACTTATCTTTCAGATTTTAAATTAATAACCTCATTGAAGCAGAAATGAATTTCCGTTTAATGATTTCTTGGTAACTCGTAATGAAATGTGATTGGTTACAGGTTGTACTAAAGTAATTCTATGATTTATAGAGATGAAGGATTATATCCAACCGGTGATTTTGTTCTATAATATGATATTCTGAAAAGGAGAAGAATAAGGCGTATTTGAATATTTCGGGATGGTAAGATATTTACTTATGATTAATATACAATAGTTAGTAATTAAATCAGTTGTCCTTACTTCTTAACATGTTTTCTTTTTTTTTTTTTTTTTCCTTTAGTGTATTTAATTCATACTTTTTAATAGTCACATAATTACGCATACTAGGTTGGGTGTAAGAGAGTTGTACTTAACTCTGCCATGAACTCTGCTAGATTCACAATGAAACTATTTTTTTCTCTCTTTAAAATATTATCAATAGTATTGCAGCAAAAATAAAATTGTGCAGTTAAAGAAAATACACAATTGCGGATTAAATATTATTTAGAAAATATAAACTTTTTTTTTTCAACCGTTACGAAATTTAATTTAAGTAAAAATGTGATAAACATTAAGCTATGTAACTTTTATGTACTAATGAACGGCTATCGTGAGGTTTTACAATATAAAATTACTCTTATATATATAAATTGGACGAATTTTTTTTTCCACTGATAATTCTGAAAAAGCTGAAGTTGTTTGATTTGTATATCCAAATGTGTACTACTCAATGAAAATGTGTTGCTATTTATGCATTATAAGTAATTTGCATCATCTATCCGCTTCAACATGTAAGGATCTTGAAAATTGTTCACGTAGGCTTCTACGGTCTCCAGATATACATACTTCTTCCGGGCTTGAACATGTCAAGAACATGCTATTGCCGAACTTCCGCACATGAGATAAAGGCTTCAGTGTTACGATAGAAAAAACTATACATTCTTAGAAGAAAGGCAATCATGAATTATTGTGTAGCCATAAGTATTATAAGCAAAAAAAATTAACATCGAATTTACTAGTAAATTAAATTATTATTAATTTTGAAAAGTTAAATTTCATATATCGAAATAAATATAACTTTTAAATTTCTGACGCGGAAAAGTATTGCTACATTGTTAAGCAAAATATTTAAATTGAGAAGATTTATTTAAAGAAAGATGAACTTTGCTTTAGTTAGGCTCTTTATGCTATTTGAAGAACCCAAATAAAAATGCAATAAAACAGTGAAAACGTATTATAAGTAAAACGTATAAAAAATAAATCTTAAGTACCATTTAATAGTTTTTACAATTTTTAGTGCAAGGGAACAGAATAAAAATCTAACTGTCCCTGCCAGGACTCGAACCTGGATCTCCTGCTACCCGGGCCGGTGCGTTTTCCATTTACGCTACCGAGACAAGTCTGGTAATTTATTAAATTCCCCCCACTAGTGTCGAGAGTCTAACCTCCGAGGAAAACGAATATATCCTCTTATGCTCGCTTATGGAGCTGACATTGTCAAGCTGTTTAAATGACTCTCGTTATTTACTCCTAAATTTTAAATTTTTAAATATTTTTTGTACAATTTACTTGTTACCTTGGAGGTTTCTTCCAAGAAAAGCACCCAAACATCGTCTTTACGGGACGCATATTTACGGAATTCACAAAAACACAGAACAAAACTCTCGAATATAATTAAGGAGACGTAAAACTTGAGGGCGTAGAGGACATTAACTGAGTCTCTTTGTGCTAACTGAGCTTGAGATTAGATTGTCCCCTAGTGTCAACTGTTAACACTTTATCAATGTGCACATATAACACAGTCTTTCCAACAGGGTATGAACCGCTGATTGTGCACAATACGTATTCCGGATCATTGTTCACGGCTAACCTTAATGGTAATTCCATCAGCTAGTGGTCGACAATTAGATGTCATTTTATTGGAACTCTCTTTCCTCCTGCTGAAGAAGCATACATTATACTATTTTTATCTTCACAGGTAAATAAAAATACGCTTGTCTTTGCCTCAAAATATATATTTCTCGCTCGAACTTTTTCGATCCCGATGGGTCATTCTCAGGAACCCTTTTCAGAAGTTGTGATCCCCACTGGGTATATAGATTTTGCGGGGAAGACAAGTGTATTTTTATTTACTTATGAAAAAAACCCTCTATCCGACTTAAGAAATATGAATATGTTTCCCACAAATCTAATGTTAAAATACCCATGGACTAACTATTGAAAAGAGGTTACATCATACCGTCTATCTAACTTTAAAACAAATGGATGTACGTTGAACCACTTTTGGTTTAGCGTAATATTTTTAATTTACTCTTCCTTACAAATTCTTGGAGGAATTTCATTATTGGAAATGTTATTAACACGAACGGGTTATTTTCCTCGATGGAAATCTGTTAAACCGCCTAAATAAATTATGAATTAACAAATGGCAAAGGAATCTATATCTGGTAACAACTTGTAAATTGATATATTTGTAATAAACTAATCAAACACTACCCTTTCAATTTACAATATTAGTTCGTCGCACAGTAAATAATCAGATTTCCAATGTTCATTAAAAATATATAAATATCAATACTATAGGATAACATTGCACAATTATCAGTCTTTTCTTGTGTGTGTCTGTGTGCGCGTGTGTATAGACATAATTTTTTTTTGTGTGTGTTAGTGCATATATATATATATANTAGAGGTTTTAATGTACATGCCTTTCATTAAATGCCATTCAGTTCTATGGTATGAAAATATGAGCTCAAGGGATTGGTATTATGGAATTCTAAAACTAAATTTAATACCTATTCAGATATTATTAAAGACGCTCTCGAAAATTTCAAAACTATTCCAAATATGAGAGTTAGCGGCAGTCAACAATAAAGTATATAGAGAATTGTAGTAAAAATGTAATAAACTCTGTGTGAAAAACTATGTGTTGTATTATAGAGTATGTAATACGCAAATATATATATATTTACATATGGCGGATCCTGCCTATTATACTTTATTGCAGTAATCTCTAAATAGATACTTATAGAGTAATGCATTTTGAGTAGTAATTGTAGTGAAAAAATAACGCTTTAAATGGTCTAAGTAAGAGAAAATTAGACTGTGAGCTTTTCCATTTTCCCCTAAATTTATTGTCTCTTTTATTTGTCAAGCGATATTGAGGCGATATATTCTTTTATCTCTTTCCGCCCAACTAAACCCCACTTTTCCGATCCACTTCCCTTCCCACATTTCCACCCCTCTAAATCTATATATCTTATGTGTCATTAGTTCTTATATATATATATATATATATTTGTTTTAGTGAGCAGCCAATACGTCAATCGTAGATAAGATGACAGGTCGAACTCCTAAGGGAACTGTGAGTGGCCTACATATGTCTGCTATTTCTGTCCGTAACAGTATACGGATTTAATGATTGAAACAACTTGAGCTCAGTGGTTCCAATCATTAAAATATATATTATATTATTTAACTACATGTACTTTCAAAAATTTAATGTTGTGAATAAATTCTTCAAAGCGTTTGAAAATCCTTCAGTACAATTTAAATAGTAAGGAAAAAGCACAAGAAACAAATTTATATGTTTGAAGAAAAATAAAAATAAATGTTTCTCAACTATTAAGTAGTACATAAATAGTAGGACTTTATCAACGAACACAAAAGTAGTAACTTTGGCATTTGAAATTAAAATTCTCAGTGCTTTACAATTAAGCTGTAATGTTTGACACATACATTTTAGTAAGTATCAGTATTAATATTTGCATTTTGCCACTATATTCAACATAGCAAATTCAGTTTATTCGTAAACATTCTGTTCGCTTGAAAGTCATTATTGGACTTAATACCAGTCGTTCCAAATCAAAATTAATTATAGAATGTTATTAAAATTTTTTGGAATGACCATTAGTTTTCCAATCAACAATTGGAATAAAAATTGTTCTTAAAAATTTTGAAATTTAAAAATACACCACAATTTATGAGATTTCTTCAACTATTGACCGATATGTGGGGTAAATAATCTAAAGGGTTATTATATATTAAATAATCTAAAGATGGTTTGCAGAAACCAATGAAGACGGATAATTTCTATTATGATAGATATGTGGGGTCTTTATCTCATTCTCTTTTGAACAGCAATATCCTTCTCTCATACACTCTCTTCCTTAATATATTATATGGGTTTTAAAATCCAAGATTTAAAAAAACAAATATATCTTTATAATTATGAGGAAACAATTTTACATTAAATTTATTATAATTATTCTTAGCTTAGATTTTGTTTTCACTAAATTCTTTTCATTTATTTAAACCATATTAACATGACCAAAAGTACTGTTAAGTTAGAAGGCAGTGAAGTCAAACCCAAACACTTTGTCATTTTATAAAAACTTAAAATATTGATTGTAGGTTTGCTTAATATTGACAGTTATAAGAACAACAAAGTGATGAAAGAACAAATAATATAGTACCTTTATTTGCGTAGGGAGCCCTGCTCAGACTTAAATATAACTAATGATTTGGCACGGGAAACAAAATAAAACATAATCCAAAAGCTACAGGTGATACGGTGTTGTAGGGGTGTGGATGTTCGGCCGGAAGGGTGCAGAGAGGCCTATAGCACCGAGGGGATGCTCTCCTGAGAGGTAGAAATAGCCGTTGACCTACCCCCGCCAGCGAGATTAGTGAATCCCTGGAGGAAGGGAACCCGCCCACTCTGCCTAGTCACTCCGCATACTTTACACGGGCCCACCGATTTATGTCAGACCTCTTAGTATCACAAGCTTGATATAATTCATTAGTCGACCAAGGGATATTAATATCTCTTATTATTATCTCTTATATATACATATCGAATATTAATATCTCAGAATTTCCCGCCATATTTTTTCTGTTATGTAAATTAACAACGCAAAACACTAAGTACTTGCAAAAATGTGCCGTCATTATTCACATCTTCTTTTACAGTGTCATGAACTGGGTGACCCTCTTTTATTATTATTATAATTAAATGTTACGAGAGTATTATTGCCTTTGTAATTGCATATAAGTGTGATATGAAAACTAAGTACAAGTTTATCGCATTTTGGTGAGCAATTTCACAGACAATTTCATTCTTAAAATCTTCCATGATATACGATTTTTTTTTAAATATATGGAGCATTAAAAAGTGAAATTTTACTATATTGTTTTTAATACATTAGAATGTACTATATATAGTACAATATTATACAAGACAAAGAATACAAAGATATTAATGATTTTACAATTTTTTTTTTTTTAATTTCCCCTCCCCTCTTTTAATATTAGTAATTAACAATATACTTAATTAAATAATTCATTGAAAAGAGCTTTATTTAAACGAAAAGCGAGGAGGGGGTGAATGAAACTAGCCGTGGTATCATCCCAGGTTAACCGTCCGTATCATAGTAGGTTCCCACTGCTAGGACCACAGTTACTCACCAGGTAGAGCTATGGTCGGAACTAAGCCTAGAGACCACAACTTACGCGTTTCTCTTAGCTAATGTTGACCAGTAATGAGGGTGATTGTGAGCAATTTAAATACAGGCATTTAAATTTAAATAAAAATATAAATTTGAATGGATGCATTTATAACAATGGTGCTAGTTAAGAAAGCAGAACTTTTTCATTGCTATATAAAGAATTTATTAGCGAATTATTTAAAAAAATAAAATTATTTTTTCAGTTTGAGGGATTATCAATGAATGTCCAGACATGACTTTACTAAATAAGAGCTATCTCTCTCAGAAGAAATATTAATAAATCCAACATATGTAATTCTACGTAGGTTTTTTTGAACTATGTAAATATTAATGTAAACTACACACAATTTCACTCATTTACAAGTTGAAAGTGAGATTTACTTGTAGGAAAAAAGAAGATAATCTTTGAAAATGTCTGCTGAGATTCGCGTCCCGAAGAGACACCTCCCGTTCGCGCTTGGAGATTTGCCCTGTTTATTTATATGTTCCCGGTCAGAGAAGGTTTCTCGGTTCCCGTCTAACTTTACAAGAGTCTAACCTTCCCTCTGAGGGTTGAGGCAGACAGGCTTGCCAGACCGGGAGGTCGGCGGAGAGACTCCTGTCTCGCCCGAAATACTGGGCCCATAACCAATGGGAAATATATTTTAGAATTTTTTCCAAGTAAGAAAACACAAATGAGAATTCTGTCTAAATTCAATAATACAAAAATCCATATCTATGATACAATAAAAGATTTGATGCAAATATGATTCTATCGCACGAGGCAATCAAATTCATCAAACTTAAATAACAAACTTGTTTAACAAGACATGAACAACTAAACTCTACTCACCTACTTTCAGTTAAAAAACTAAAGCAAAAAATTTATTCCTTCAGCTAAAATAGAAACTTGGAGTTTCAAGTACAAAGCTTTATTTTTCTATTTTTTGCTCGTTGGTACAAGTTTATACTATAAAATAGTTTATATAAATCAACTAAATAGGTCAAGAACCTACAGTGTTATTGTGGAGCTATAGAGTGACATCTATATCTAGGTCAAGATGCACTTTGTAATCGTCTTCCTCCTCTTTTTTTTTTTTCATTTCCAAATTAAAATATATTCTAAACGAATGCAGTTGTATGCACTGCAATATATATTATACTATGATTTCCAACTGTTATGCAAGGATACCATTTATTACAGAACAAAGAGACAGCAATAGAATTGGATAAAATAAAGTGAGTAAAAAGTAAAACTGGAAGAGAGTCCAAAAGCGAATCCCATTTCATCTGAAGTTCAATCACAATGATTATAATACCACATATTGGCCTGGTATCATTATATAAAATAAATAAGGGCGGACTTGTTAATCACTTCTTCTTCATGAATCACTTCATCTCGATTGGCGGCCATTTGTATTAAAACAAAAGTGTACAAAAGCTGACTAAATTTGAATGCCTCGGAAAGTATTTCGTCATTCTCTCCCTCTAGTAATCTTTCAAACCTAACTATTTTCAACTATACAAATTTGAATTGTTATAGTTTACAATTTTTTAAAAGTAATTTTAAATAATATTTTACATTCATTATCCTTTATTAACAGAGTGTGGTGTCGACAGGCTCCTCTACCCAACAAAGTTTGGTTAATGAATAAGCTGACTCCGACTTAGCCTACATTTCTGAAAATGACTTAATCAAGAAAGAAGTTGACACTTATTGGCCTACAATACTGATCAAAAGTAAACTGCCATAACATCCTAATCCACTAGCACAGAACATGTCTTCCAACTCCAACCCCTACGACGGGGTGTCGAAGGTGGCCCCGTGACCTCCTGGGGACATAATCTGTAAATAATTTGAGAGTGGTGACCCTGGTCACCTTCTCTCCACATGTGATTGATATTGAATGTCATTTTTTAAAATTCGTTGTGGGGATCAAATTACAAAATGTTTTAATTTAACAAAATGTAATTTAAAAAAAAAAATATTTGTTTGATTTTGAAATTTGAATATTAAAAATTTATTTTATGATCTTTGTTAAGCAATGTCTTCTTGTTTGAATGGTTTGTTTGTGGCAGGTGCCTAGGTCTCCCATGGTCAGACCGACCGTGGCGGGCGAGCTGAAGGCGCATAGCTGTCGAGAGAGAAGTTTCTGCGAGAATACATGAACTTCACCTCAGTCAAGTCTCTCGTTGGTGCGGTGGCCAACCAGACTGCAGGATCCACTAGTGGCTCAGTCTAATGACGGACAATTGACCCCCCCATTTAACGAGCAGTGACCCGCGTAGGTGTAGGAACCTCTAGAAAGACAGGAGGATACAACGCTTCCTCAATCCTCCCCCCACCCCTTGACCCGGTGCTCCATTTCAACAAGAGTAAGAGAAGAAAAGAATCTGTGAGATCTCAGCACGTCAGCACAATAACAACAAAGTTATTGAACGTTTTCTAATGAATAGTTGGAATTATATTTTATTTGCTCAAATAATGAATCACCTGTCTTTCTTCTTCTTTTATCTATAATCTTTTCTTTTCTGCTGTAAAACATTTTATTCATTAAAATGCCGAAGGAAAAATTCTGTTTGTGCCATGAAAATATAAACTTTCATTGATTTATGTTGTATTTATTTTATGTCATACATTTGTTGTGTACGTTCTAATTTATGTTCAATAGTATTTTTTAAATTCGCATACATATGTCTCATACATATAGAAACATGGAAGTAAAGCTGAGAATTCATAGACACTAAAAAAATAACTCAAAATCCAATCCCACTGATAAAAATCAAATTTTTATATTTATTTTCCTGGGCATTTTAATAAAAGTTTTTCGCCCTTACTTACTTTTATCTATTCCTTAATTATTAATGCGTTATATAGTCCTAATAAATCTTGTTGAATTATATACGATAAATGTTTGGTGGATTCTCGGTAAGGTAACCAAGCTATTTCATTATAACTATGACACAGCTTGGATTGAATTATCACTTATGAAAAATGTATTTGTTTTTTCACCGAACTTATTTACCAGAAGCTAAAAGTATAAACCATTCAAATTTAATTTACTCACACACGCACACTGTTTGGAACGGGTAATAAATTGAAAATAGTTAATGTCTTGTTACTATTTTCAATTCATTCTATTTGTGTAATAGGTGCAAAATGTAGTTTTTAACACGTCTACAATGAAGAGTTACTTAGATAAAAGCATACTAAAGCAAATACTTAAGAATATGACTAGAGCAGTCCCTTTTTTTTTTTTTTTTTTTTTTTTTTTTTTTTTTTTTGTTTTAGAGAGAGAGAGAGAGATAACTAAAATTATTGGACGAATTATTTTTGGTTAAAATCGTATGGAGTTTGAGGAGGGTTTAAAGGACAATTATCGTTCTTCATTTACGTTCTTGTCACACATAATTTCACAAATTTGAGTGATTAGCATTGTTTATTACTATCACATAGGATTGGAGAAATTATTTTTAAAATTTGAAAAATTAAAATAAAATTTAAAGATTAGGATTTAGGTATTTTACCTAATTACATTTAAATTTCACTGGAAGTGATTTAAGAAGTGTATTTGTTAGATATGGTTGATGTATACATCCTCCAATAATAAACGATTTTCATAGGCCTATCAAAACAATTTTTTTCCACTCTGACGAATGTAGTTTCGTTCCTAAAATCACCTATAACGTCCTTGACCAGTCACAATTGCAGATAATGTTTGAGTTTGAAGTTGGACTGAACAGAACCCACGCGCCTTTGGGCAAACCTGATTTAATGAAGTGGAGAAGAAGAAAAACTGTTTAGCGTAGGAGTCTATTAAAAGAGTTGAGGTACAAACAAATGTAGGAGACGGCGTTTAAATATAGCCTCTCTGCAACCCTTGAAGGCGCAGAGCCTGGGCCACTCGGGAGTCTACAGGACCCCTGGTACCAGCTTCGCGCACAAATGCCTCAACTGTTTTCTGAAAAATCTCCAGACAGGTTATGTTACTTGCGATTGGTAAGTTATAAACTTTCGAAGATGGAGTTCTTATAGCTCTGACGCTCCTCAGGCATTGGGTTAGCGGTAAGTCTGAACAGGCTCAGGGGTGGAGAGGATTGGTTAGGGGTGAAGGCAGAATCTGTTCTTTGTTTTGTTTTTTTAAAGCTGATGGAGCTCTAGCACAGTGAGTACAGAAGATATGGCTGGACTGTCTTGGGTACGGATAGGAATAAATGTAAAGTCGGAGATTGAAGAAGTCTCAAGGAATGTCTCGGCTGTCTGAAAGAAGGTCAGGAATGGTAAGGGATAAAGCCAAGGAATTTTAAAGTTTATTTGAAACATTTCTTCAATTATTCATCGATCGTACATTGAAGGAATTAAAAAAACGTTCCCTTAAAATTTTTGGTTTTGGATAAGATCAAATTGAAAAATCGTCAATATCGTTGTTATAATTAGTCTCATGAAAATAATTTGTATGGCGTAATAGTCGTGAATAGTTTTTTCATTTTTAATCATTCCCCCTTTCAACTACTTCGGTTTACAGAGGGATGAACGATCTTGTTGATATATAACTGTATATAAGATAGAGCTAATGTTGAAACAACAACTACAACAGGGTACCGTAGATATGACAGCCGTTAGTATAAAAGCTCATCCGATGACATAAAATATAATCAGCTGATATAGCAGAAATTTTTAATACAGCAAAGGCTATAATAGTTGATGTAACAATCAGTTGGTATAGGAGCTGATACGTTTTGGTTGCCATCCTATTCTAAACAGGGATTTGGGCAAGCTTTTTTATTACTCGATGAAAGATTGCCCAGGGTAGGATTTGAACCCCAAGCACCAGAATTGCGAGACCCGAACAGTTACGATGAGTTACCCCTGTTCCCGTCAAATGCAGGTTTAATTTTTCTGCGTGATATTTCTTTAAAAAAAAAGTATATATAGAAATCAAAGAGGTCATTTTCTCTTATTTATGTTCATCTTCAATAGACGTATTAATGTATGTAAAGTTTTTTCCGGGTTGGACCGTGTCAAGTTTTTGATGGTTGCCGAGCTTTCGCACATCATGTGATGGCTTCTTCAGGGCTGAATAGAGCATGAACCTCATTCTCTATTCAGCCCTGAAGAAGCCATCATAGGATGTGCGAAAGCTCGGCAACCATCAAAAACTTTACACGGTCCAACCCGGAAAAAACTTTACATACAACTGATGACTGTGGAAGCCTACGTGAAGACGTATTAATGTTTAGTTTATGCCACTCCAACACAATGTTTGGTCATTTCTTATCAGTAGTGAGACGGAACTGATGCTAAAAGCGATTCAAAGAAAAAGGCAACACCTTTGCTTAGTCTGAATGTTTTATCGAAGCTAAGCAGCTTTCGGAATTATAGACCCCATCATAAAAGCACCATCAAATCAAGAAATAAGTAGTGGATTGCGGGCTCTCTCAGGTTCTACAGCTTAATCCCTGGTCTGAACTCAAATCAAGGGATTCATAAACCTGAAATCTGTGAAGATTATCATAGTCATTCAAACTATAACCAAGCAAAGGACTTAGTAAGAAGTTTTCCAACGAGAAAACGCAGCTCAATTCTTCTTTAAATTTTGCCATAAATCATTAAAATAACAAATTACTTTCTCAATAATCCGGTAATCTTCTATTCAGGTTCCTTCCTTTCCGCCTACTTGATCTCTATACCTTTGGAAACAGCCAACACTCAATTATATTTCTAGTGGGATCAAAAGTGCTGATTCGGCAGTATTTCCAATTATCAGTTGTTCACTCCAAGCCCACATAATCTCAATCCTTTTGAGGGCACATATTGCACAGTCCTTGTCTTCTTGACTGAACGTACTTCCAACAACTGGACAATTCTGAGGCACGCCTTTGTGCCCCCGGTATTTCATTCCATGTCTCCCGGCGCACTACGTATGTCTTCTCATTGTCGTCACTCTCTCCTTTCTTCCTCAGGCTTTGTGTCCGAGGTACCGAAATTCGTATGTCAATACAAGTTATTCCTCTTAGATTAATATCACATTCATACTCACCTCCATTCGCATTACTGATAGAATATTGAAGATATAAACTCTTCTTTTTCTGATTGAGATCCAAGTGAGAATGTAGATGTGTTAGTGGATAGTTACATATCCAGCTATGAAATATTAAATATATCCCTGTAGGAAATTAGTACCACATTTTCCCAATACTATAAGTCCTGTAATATCCCGATATAAATGATGAAGGAAATAAATTATTCAATAAAGGTTTAGTTGGAGTGCATTGTATTTGGATCTCGGAAGAAATTATTTTGGTCCACTTCGCCATCTCATCTCCTATTGTCTCGACCATTCTTGGCTGTGTTACAAATCACTGATTCGTTCTCAGACCTTACATCTAACTTCGGACACAACCTTAGTTATAGGAATTCATATAAATAAGGGCTGAAAAAACTTACATTCCACATTAAACATACCTTTAAAAGAATGTAGATTAATTTATTTTTTTCACTAGTTTAAATTGCGAGTCTGGAACTAATCAATAGTATTGTTTAATTGTAAACTGTAATTACTTTAAGATGCGGATGCAAATTCATTGCAGCACATTCATTATGCATTTCGAAATACCCAACAAAAAATTAAGTCTGATAATTCTCTCATGTTGCATTATTTATTCCAAATATCTTCAGATTTATTTTTAATTATTTTTTAAATTATTTTCTTTCACACTTTAAAACTTATCTTTACATTTAACTACCTTATATAATATTCATCCAACTATTTTTATATTATTCTTTTAATTGTTATGTTTTCAAATTAAGAGCACTTTATAGTTCTATACTAATATTCTATACCATCATTTTCAAAACATTTTATAGATATTTCAATGAAAAATTTAAAAAATTAAAGCTTCATATAATTTTATTATACAACTTAATTTATTTCACTAAACATGTTATTTATTTATTTTCTTTTTTTAACGTTTGGGAAGATTATAAAATAAAAGACAGGAATACAAATTAGCCATCTCTCTACACTGAAGCAACAGTCGAAGGTAAGGGAGAGGTTTAAATATAGTTCTCTCAGAAGGTTATTAAAACAATGAGTCGGTTCTCATATTAACTAATACATTGCACAGTGACAACTTGGAATAAATTGTGCCTATTATTTATATTTATTAATTTTATTAGATTATATCAAAGTATGTTAAATACAAATTACAAAAAAAATATTATATCAGACTTTTATAAAGAGATATTTGTAGTAATATAGGTGAATTACAAATATTAAGTAAATAAATTACTATTATATTATATTTTATATCTATTAATATGCCCGACGTTTGTAGTAATTTTAAATGTGTGTCAAATGTGCCAAATATATCCAAGGATAGATTAAGAAACCATGGTTTGTAGTTATTTGTTTCATTTGCCAATTTATTATAGTAATTATTTGTTAATTTGTGTAATCAAATTCAGTAAGGGATATAAAACTACTACTGATAATTATGTTAGACTACGACAACAAGAACATTGGGTTATCTATAGAAATACTTTTTTTTTTTCTTTTTTTTTTTTAAATTATAAAAAATATCTTGTAGGCATTAGTATTCGGGTGGTGTTTAGTTGGGATACAGTCCTCCCAGGCCGTTCTGTGGGTGGGTGCAGCAGCCATGCCAAGGAGGTAGGGGGGACTCACGCCATGGAGGTGTGTTGGAGGGCCTGGAGAGGGCTGCCTACCAGACAGCGCCGTTCCGGGAGCGGGTCCGAGCTGTGGTAGTACTGGCATCCGCAGCGGACACTACTAGAACTGCCCGACCGGCTCTGCATAGCCACACTAGCGCTCCCGGGCCTCCCACCCCTCCGACCAGAGGATCCTCCCTACTTCTCTCCTGACAACCCCTTCGAGAAGAAGCCCTTCCCCTGCCTGCATACTTGGCCCGTACGATGGCCATTCAAGTCACATCCGAGGAGCAGCGTCATGAGCGCGCAACATTCAGATTATACCCCAACGCAAGATTTCATTGAGCTGGCTATGGAGGATTGCTATGGGATTGCTATAGAGGACTGCCATGGAGGATTGCTATGGACTACTATGGAGGATTGCTATGGAGGACTGCTATGGACTACTATGGAGGATTGCTATGGAGGACTGCTATGGAGGACTGCTATGGAGGACTGCTATGGACTACTATTGAGGATTGCTATGGAGGACTGCTATGGACTACTATGGAGGATTGCTATGGAGGACTGCTATGGAGGACTGCTATGGAGGACTGCTATGGAGGA
>KZ806947.1:565705-579973 GCA_000696205.2 Oncopeltus fasciatus
AAAAAAAAAAAAAAAAAAAAAAAAAAAAAAAAAAAAAAAAAAAAAAAAAAAAAAAAGTTAGGCTTCAAAAACTGTATTATCCAATTTCAGAAATTACCTTTTGGATGGGAGAAGAGGGAAAAAAAAACTGATCATCATATCACTCAATTTTGTTGTATCTCAATGTCAGTCGCACGTGAGCTGCGTGATCTAAGTAGAATTCCATTTCATTAAAAATGGAGTAAATGACTTATCTAATATGTCAAAAAAGCCGAAGAGCAAAATGAAGGGTAAAGGCAATGCCACAAGAACTGGCCACTATCCAACAATGGAGAGGGAGGGGGGAGCACAAAGCGATCAACACACTTCTCCACTTTTGAATATTTTTCTTCTTCCGTGGAAAATGTTGTAAAATATAAATGGTAAAAATTAAAATTTTTCGTTTTTATGTTAGATGTTTTTTTTTCACGATACTAATAATAATAATTATCATAATTTGTAAAACTATTCTATTTGGTTCGGAGGCACGGTGAAATAAATTAGAACAATAGCTTTGTGAAAACTTTTATTGCTCTACTACGAGGGCGGGTCAATAAGTGCGTGACTTTTTAAATGAAACAAAGGTTTTTTGGTAAAAAGTAATTTTATTTTTCAACATAGTCTCCTTTGAGCTCTATACACTTCGTCCAACGTTTCTCCAATTTTTTTATCCCTTCCAAAAAATAAGATTTCTCGAGCTATCCGCAAGATGGGTGCCGCGTTTGCTAACAATCGACCATAAACGCAATCGTGTGACAACTTCGTTTGGCGTTGTTCAACCGCAACAAGGACGAGTTTTTGCGCCGATTTGTAACAGTGGACGAAACATGGATACACCACAACACGCCAGAGACCAAGCAGCAGTCAAAACAGTGGGTTTTGCCGGGTTAATCAGCGCCGAAGAAGGCCAAAGTGGATTTGTCAGCAAATAAAGTCATGGCTACTGTTTTCTGGGATGCACGCGGTGTAATCCACATAGATTACCTCCAGTAAGGAAGAACAATCAATGGCGAATATTATACCAACTTATTGGACCGATTTAATGAGGATTTAAAGAAAAAACGACCGCATTTGGCCAAGAAAAAAGTTCTTTTCCATCAAGACAATGCAAGAGTCCATACGTGTGTTGTTTCCATGGCAAAATTTCAAGAATTACGCTATGAATTGCTCCCTCATCCGCCGTATTCTCCAGATTTAGCCCCGAGTGACTATTTCTTGTTTCCAAACCTTAAGAAATGGCTTGGCAGAAAGAGATTTTATTCCAACGATGAAATCATCTCACAAACAAATACATATTTTGAGGAGCTAGAGAAATCTTATTTTTTGGAAGGGATAAAAAAATTGGAGAAACGTTGGACGAAGTGTATAGAGCTCAAAGGAGACTATGTTGAAAAATAAAATTACTTTTTATCAATAAACCTTTGTTTCATTTAAAAAGTCACGCACTTATTGACCCGCCCTCGTAGTTTCGCGCTTTTATGCATCTCATCAGGTGCTAAAACTGAAAAACATTATTTACAAACTAGCGGACCCGGCAAACTTCGTTTTGCGAATTTTTTTTTTTTTTTTTTTTTTTTTTTTTTGGGAGTGTTGATGGCCCTAAGGAAATATTAGTGTTGTTTTATCACACGATTTAAATAGAGCTTTTAACAAAATTTACGGCCTGCACATAAAAATTCATGGAATATCTATCATAAAGTTTTTTCCCGGAATAATTTACATATGGGTAGATATTGGCTCAATCAAAAAAGAAACACATGTATTTAAGGCAAATTGGAAATGAAAGTTTGATTTTGCACGCCTCTCCGCCCGCAGACCGAAAATCAAACATTAGACTTCGCAGTGTCACCCGCCTGAATATTCTGAGGATTCCCTGAAAATTACATCAAAATCGGCCCAGCCGTTTTAAATATACGTTACATACATACACACATCCTATTTTATATATATAGATTAATCAGAGTTTCGGTGAGGAATCAAAAAATAAAATACTCCAAAATGATTGGGTAATTATTTTTTTTATTTATTATTGCCATTTATGGTCACATCTCAGAGTGCTGAACTATACTGTAAATGTCAGTCTGATGATGACTTACAAGTTAAGTCAAAACGGTGGCAATAATAAAATAAAATAATTGCCTAATAATTTTGGAGTATTTTATTATTTTAATCCAGGCCGAAACCCTGATGTATTTATCACGCCTGTCTGAGAGTATCCAGTATTTTTGACAGGTTAGTCTTTGGTGGGAAACGAAAGTATGCTTTATGTAATGAAAGGAGTGCAACCTGTTTTTTGGACTTAGCGGCTTTCGAAAGGAACAGATTCCATCTTCAGAGCTGCTAAGCACAGCCTGCNGTAATATTTGAAATTAGTATAATAGAGAATTATAATATAATGTGATATCAAGAGTATGAAAGTAGAAAACTGTGTAAGACAAAAGTTTATGAAAAAAATATTGAAAAAAGAACCTCACATCTTCATGATAGGTAGGTTTGGCAAATTACTGCTTTAATGATATTCAATACTTTCTTTATCAATAAGTTGTTGTTTGCATGTTTTTCAATTATGTTTTTTCAAATTGTTTTTCAAAATCTTTTTAAAATCTCTTACATAGCTCTCTACATTCATACTCTGGCAGATAATCCTTCATTAAAAAAATACATTTTTTTATTTGTGTTTTTTTTGGATCTACCTCGACCGAACCCCAACTAAAATCATCTTAGAATCCATAATAAACATGGATGAATTATATTTTACCGTGATGTGGTGACCAGTTTTTGTTGTGTATGTAATAATCATTTACAACTCCTGACCGGAGCAGGTTCAGATAAATCTCGCTCGGGTGACTACTGATCGCTGTGACCCAGATCACTGACGGCAAGAGAGTGACTGATAGAGCAGTTACTGCCAGCTCCACGCGACTCGCAGCTATATATCTCGACAGTTCTTATTTAGGTCGGCAAGAGAGTGGGAAAATTTTCCCTCGGCTAAAATATCAAAGAGAATATGTCTATAACTCCCAGTTCAGTCTATAATTTGTATTGGATGAGCCCATTTACATTAAATGAGGAAGCAATACCTTCTGAGAATAAAATATGGGGTCTTGTTTAGATTAGGCCCGCCAGTTATTTTATCTAGTAACAGTTACTTATTGATAAATTAAAAAACATATGATTCATTTAATAAAACCTTTTTACACATAACCTGCTACCACATAGCAGAGCTCATATTGAGCACTTTTGAACAAAATTTAAACGTTGTATACTCCAGTGCCCATGAGTAAATGAATAAAAAGGCTTTACTTAACGGTAACCTGCTGCCACATAGCCATGTACCCGTATACATGCCACATTCATACCGGCATTCTCTTTTGTTGCACCTATATTTTTTTCCTTTCTTCGTAAAATTTCATAATGTGGCCTTTTTTACAATGTCTTTCCTTAGGTAGAATTCCTCTTTCTTCAAAAAAAATCCTGGCTTGTTCTTCTTTGCATAAATAGTAAACATCAAAAACATTCATTTTGTAATACTTTTATAACCGCAATTAAACTAACAATACTAAATTAAATAATATTTAAACATGTGATTTTATTTCTGTATAAAATGTCAATATAAAATAACTGGCGGGCCTAATCTAAACAAGACCCTAAAATACATGTAAGTCTCAACTTGGTATCAATAGGAATAGCCAAATTTTCTAACGGAAATTCTCCTAATAAATGTAAAGAATAATTACCTGTCTGGAACCTGTCAGGGGAATAAAAGGGAAGACAAAAGGATATCGACTAAGAGATTACTATATACCATTCAAAGCCAAACATAATTTATAATTAAAAAAACTGTCAACTACAGATTTTCCAGAAAAAAAGAAAATACTTTTTTCAGCTACAACATTGAATGTGCTTCATCAAAAAGAAACAGAAACAGCGTATTCAACAAAAATTTCCCACGATTGGTCTTAACATTAAAAATAAACAAAAATATAAAAACCTGTTCTAGGCCAACTGGGAGTAATAGAAAAATGGGAGTGTATAGGGAACTTACATTTACATTCTTATTATGAATTATTACCTCTTTTATTATGTGCTGTTCGTGGAGTTTTCATATAACTAAATGTCAACTTAGACAATTACTTGTATATGCCCAAAAACTGAATTTGGTTCCTCTTTTAAATAATTGAGTGAACTATCCATCCTTCCTATCCGAATCCATGAATACTTAGTTAAAAAATTCTGGAACAGATGGATGCACCTCTCCGGGTACTCCCAACTTGAAAATGCTCGTGCAGGCGAAGATGACGCAGATAAAGAGAGTGACGTAGAAGAAGCGACGAAGAGCGACTTGTGCCCGAACTGAAATGCACTTATAAATAGGCAAAGCGTAGAGGCTATGCTACAGGTAGAGTTCTCGAGATGCCAGTAAGTTCATGTTCGAATTTAGAGCTTGGACAGTCTGGAAGAAATGCGCTATTTGTGGAGGAGTCTAGGAAATGACGGGAATCCTGTCAGAGTCCTGCACGCTTACTTCAAACAGCAGTTGCATCGAAGCTTCTGGCTTAGCCCTACATTGCAGATGGTATACCATAAATATGGTAACCATAAAAGATGGTTCTTTTGCAGGTTTCCAGTTAAGTCTATAACCTGTTTCGGTTTTCCTTCGATCGTGCAGGTAACACGAGATTTTAGTAGAAAAATTCACTAGAACAAATCCAAACAACAACAATAACAAACAAGCAAACTAAATAATAACAATCACACCAAGCTCAAAACTAAACCTAGGAAAAAATGTATTAATAAGCAATTCATGAGAGGAGACAGAATAAAAAACCTATCTGTCCTCGCCAGGAATCGAACCTGGATCTCCTGCTATCCGAGCCTGGTATGCTGGCGATGCTGCCAGGTTCGATTCCTGGCGAGGACAGATAGGTTTTTTATTCTGTTCCCTCTCATGAATTGTTTATAATTTACGTGGGATAAAAAACCACAACCAAAATAAAATATTTATGTATTAATAAGTTTCGTTGATGAAATAGCTTAATAGCATTTCCAGCCCTTTATGTGGTTAGTAGGTTCCCTTAAAATTATTACCATTTCACTTACGATTTTACCACTACGCGGCTTATGAAATGTCTTTCAATCCTCATACTTATAACAAGAAATTACGAACCTAAAGCAATTCTTCCCAATTGAAAAGCATCTCTCTATAATAGAAAAGTTATTACTCATTTATTCAGTTATTACTATTATTATAATATTATAGTATAAATAATTAAGTAGCAATAATACGTAGTAACTCATTATTATAGATGAAGCAATACTTCATACATAGGAGAATGAATTCTGATTACGTAAAAGAAGCAATTCCCTATAATAAGCGAAGCAATTCTTCATACATAGTGAAGCAATTCTTTTTGCATAACTGAAGTAATTCCTTAGAATAGTATAAGTATTTCTCCATAATAAGGAAAAGTAATTCTCTAAAATAGAAGCTATTCTTCGTCAATAAGTGAATAATTATTTATAATAGGATAAGTAATTCATTATAATAAAGAGAAACAGTTCTTCATAAGTAGAATAATCAATTCTCAATACATTGGAGAAGCAAAAGCTCCATTCGTTCAGAATTTTAAATTCTATGCTATTAAATAAAAACAGTAACAGTATTAAGTAACTTTTGAACGTTACCTTATTTATTGATATACCGATGATTTCAATGATATTTCCCTTATAATGTACCGCTATAATCTTCTAAGAGTATCATTTTAAGAAAAGTTGCACCGTTTTTTTTTTTTAATTTCACTATTTAGCACACTACTAAAGCATAGACGTCATCACAAACCGTTTTAATAAATCCCTTTAGCCCAAACTCTATCCAGTATTACTCATCCTAATAATCCATCACGGTGTCTGATATATATTTTTATAATAACGTATATTGTATATATTATTTATTATTATTACTATTGACCAGCACAATACAAGTTTCACAATAAAATTTTTAAAATAATAATGCATACGAGAAGACAACAACATTCTTCCTTAAGGAACGCTCAGTCGAAAATCGTGGATATCACTTTTACAAGTTAATGTCAAATCTTTTTCACATCAAATAAACAAATGGATAGTTAATCAATAAATACATTGTTTTGTGCCGTGACTAGAGGTCGCATGACACCGCCAGCGCCTTAGCTTGCAGCCTTGAACTTGTGAAGCAGCACTAAAAATAACGCCCCAATTCTAACCAACTGTCAGCTGAAACGACTCCAATAATGGAATTCGCTAAATCGGTAGTGAAGGTAAAAGCATGTGGAAAGAAACTTAAACATTGCATATATATTTATTTATACTGATTAACCTGGCTTAAGTACAAAAAAAAAATATACTATTAATTAATGGAACAATATAAATTCAATTTTCCATAGTTATAGATCATATATTTTGCTACTTGCGACAAATTTTGCACCTTCATCCTTATGCCAGAATAATATTTTTTCGTACCATTCACTTTTATCGTTTCACAAAATTTATATCAAAATTACTAATTTTTTTCGTCTATGTATTAGCCTATGTCTCCGGTTAGCCTAGAGTTTCCGGAAGTAACAGGAAGAGTAATATTAATAGGGGTCACAGTGACTCAGGGTATTTTGCATATTCTAATGTGGGAAAATGTGGGGCTATTGAGCGAATAACTCAATCACGTATCAAATAACCGAATAGAGCCTTGGCCTGAACGTTAATTTCCACTGGTGCATTTTTACGTGTATTTACTTAATAATATATAACTAAAGTTTATGTGCGTGCGAGCGTGTGTGTGTGGTGGGGGGGGGAGAGGAAGGAAGAGATAAAGAAGGTGACATTTGAAGCTTGTATATCTTTTATTGTAAACCTTCTACTGAAATTGACAATGACAAGTTATTATATATATATTTTTTATCGTGGAATATCCTTATGAATAGTGATAAAGAACACAATATTTTTATATAGATAATTTTCTTTTTGAATTATTAACTTTCCTAATACCTCCGACAACGTCTCAGATCTCAGATAAATTTGATAAGTATCGTAACATATAAATTAAGATAATATATAAATAAATCTTTCAATCTGTTTACTTCAATTTCTACTCTATGCATAACTGTATATGTCTTTACTGAACATGTATTATATCTATCATAAATTCTATTATCCGTCTTCATTGGTATCTGCTAACCATCTGTTGGCGAGCGCTTTCGGACATTATCCATCCTCATGGCCGAATACATGTGGTCACTGTCACTGTCTGTATTCAACTCGTTTGTATTCTGTGGTTGGTCGGATGCATTAGGTAAAAACGCAGTTGAATACAGACAGTGACAGTGACCACATGTATTGGGCCAAGAAGATGGACAATGTCTGAAAGCGCTCGCCAACAGAAGATGGTTTGCAGAAACCAATGAAGACGGATAATAGAAGGTATGATAGTTCTATATTGGTAGTGAAAATAACCTTTTAGATGTATTATATACTCAAGAAATATTTTTTTAAGCAAGTTAATTGCAACCGAAGATGTAATACTAATAATAAGCTGAAGAAGAATTTGTGAATAAGCAAAAAAAAAAAATAAATAATAAAAATAAAAAAAATAAAAACACCTTCCCATTTCTCATAGACAAATACAATGGATTATATATTAAAAATTTAAACCAGTCTTTGAGCTCATACTAACAGTATGCAAATTTTTATTTAACGTAATTTACATGCTTTGTTTGGCATTGCTTTTTCAACAAAAATGGAGGACGGTTTATCTTTTTTTGAGAGACGTCTTTCATTATCGCTTTTTAAAAATAATATTGCTCCGTTTCTAATTCATAATTTGCAAATAACTGCAGCGTTTATGGCGATATTTATCCATATATTTATATTACATTAGAAGTCAAAGCATTGAAACAAATCATAGTGATATTAAACAGAATGTATTTCCCCATAAAATATTATGATAGGCGATTCCCTAATCCTTCTTGGTTTCTAAGAAACTTCAGGAATAACATATTCTTATGCCATTATATTTCACGAAACTTTCCCATATTCATACAATTTAGATTTGTTTAAATGAAAAAAAAAATTTTAATTTTTCTTTGAATGCCTTCAAATTTCAAAAAACAAATTTTTAAAACAAGGAATAATATTTAGTAAGTTACTTATCTAAGTTGATAAAAGTGTTCTAAATTAATTTAATTTAGAAGACTCTAATCAACTTAGTTAAATAATAGTCTAGGTTAATTTTAATTAGATTTATAAATTTTATAAAATAATTCTTTTAAGGGCTTCTAGGAGAGGGGACAATGGCCCCCTTCTTCCTGCACTAAGATGTTCACTTATTCATTTATTTATTAAAACAACACCCCTAATAATCGACAAAAACATAATAAATATCTTTCTTAACATACATTTTATGAAAAATATTATGGATTTCATATCAATTTTTCAATATTTTGCTCTTCCTCTAAACCCCGTTCCAAAACCCAAGACCAATTTTAGATATAAACAAACTCATCCAACCGTTTGCAAAATAAAGCTGAAATACCGAAGAAGCTGAAGTCACATTATTTTTAATATTCCTAGAGCGCGTACGAACAGACATATTTACTTATATATATTATATATTATTTTTCAAATTTTAGTTCAATAATCTAAGCCCAATATAAAATCAGAGCGTTAGCTATTTCCGCACCTAAGAGAGGTGAAGATTGCAGCAAGACGTAAACAAAAATGCCGCGACCTCGAGCGTGTTCGAAGCTTCTAGGCAGAGCATTCGACTGTGAAATTACGACCTTCCAACCAGCCATTGTTTTCAGATCGTAAATGAACGAGGTATTCATTTCTGGCGTATAACAGAATACCAGTGGCATTGTTTGGGGTATACAGCATTCTGTTGAAGTGTTTTTTTCGTTCCTTTATAAATTTAAATTAAAGAAAATGTCCGTCACTTAACATAAGGAGATTTCTCATGTTTAAAAAATATGTATATAAATAATAATAATTTACAACCCAAAGAGTAAAACGATTAATAAAAGTTATGACTACTAGGCTTTGTTTTATACGCCAGGCAGTGAGGGGAAGCGCTCACTCATCGAAGTTACATTCCTAAATGTCTTACTCAATAAGAATTTCTCAATAAGAAAACTTAAACGTTACAAAATTGAATTGTACACCGGGAACCGTGAATTCCAAGGTACATGGATTGTGGTTCGTTACTCGTGGGACTATCCCGAAGTCTCATGTTTCTGAGGAGCTCGGACGCGAGAAGACCAAACTTCAGAAACTGTAGCCGCTGATAATAATGCTGATTGGTAATTTGGCAATTATTTGCCAGCATATCCATCAACTACATCTCCTGATTTCCCATTAGATTGTTTTTTTTTTTTTTTAATTTTTAAAAATTTATTTTACTTGTTTGATGGCTGGCGACTCTTTTGCGCTTTATCTTTTAATTATTTATTCTATTATTTACTTTTTAAATTTTATTTCGCTGTATTAATAAAATTATTGTAATTTTATACCTTCTTTTTGTATTAAATTTTAAAAATTACTTAGGGATTGAATAGTGCTCTAGATTTTAAAGCCAATCATCTTAGTTAGTTCTTTTTTTTTTTAAATAATAAATATGGTGGTTTTATCATAAATTATAGAATATATAAAACTTTTCTCCTCAGATTATTTTTTACAATTTGAAACAGGCCGTCAATAACTATGGTAATTATATACATTACTGACATAAAGGCTTAATAAGTAAATCGCTTCTTTTACAATTAGTTACGAATTTGAAATGTCCAATAGAAATGGTTATGAATTTGCGATAAATAAACATTCATTTATATATTTAAAAACCCTGTTAAACTTATTGAGAGAGGTAGGAGACGGCTATGGTTTTATAGCGACTAAGTCCCCCGCGAACCTACCAAGCTCTCACTTACTTTGATGGACCATAATTATTGTCTGGAAATATCTCCGATCGCCTGAGACAAATCAATAGGTGCTATATTTTTCGCTATGGTTGTCCCCGATTTCCGTTATCGTCATTTGACACTCCCATCGCTTGGTACTTCAACACCTTCCGAGACGTCGAAGAACTTGCCCTGGAAGCGCTGGAGTCTTCGTCCGTACTTCCATGTTTGATTTTTGTAGTGATGGAAATTTCCTAGGTCAACTGAAAAATCACTAACCTTTACCTACTACCGGTCGTGTAGGTCCGAATTTCCAAGCAAGAGTTTGCAGAGCTCACGGAATCTGGCAGTCCACCCTGTGACCTTACAACCCCAAATTCCTTTTTAAGTGGTCTTGTTATTTTTCTTCTTTCCGAAAATAATGTTGTTGTTTTTTTTGTTTTTTTATTCTGTGTTTATTTTCTATGTAATTTTAAAATATAAGTAAAATTTTAGCTCCACATAATTATTATTTTTATTATTCGAAGCCTTTCGAAGTCATAAAATCATCTTCAAGACCTGCTCCTTCTCCACTCAGGCTTCTTCACCTACGAAAAAATATTTATGTAGAGTTAGACTTCTATTTAGATTTTTTTTTTTTTTTTTGGTTTTTTTATTTTCAAAAGAAAATGTTACGTTTTAGTTATTTCGTATTTCAAAAAGAATATATTTATTTATTTTCAAAATTTTGAATAGAAGAGTTTTGATCAGTCGAAGAGCCTTTCATTACAACCATTACTTTTCCTAATACATTAGGTTGAATAATTCTACATTAAAAGGAGACGCCCATACTATTTTAAATAAACACACCAGGACATGCGGGATTTAAAGCATTTAATCGCTTTATTTGCAATATCCGTAACACTGTTGGCAATTATATACAAATTCGGCCGGCCGTGGGAAAAATAAGGTCGAGTGATTCAAGAAGACCTTGCGGGACATTTGAAAAGAAAAGACGAAATCACGCCTGGGAAGATAGGGACGCCTTGGCGCGCAGTTCCCTTACGGCGGGAGATATAATTGAAAGTGGTGACATTACGTAAAGCCGTGGTTAACATTCCATCACAAATAACTCTACCGCAACTCCTTGAATATTCCTTCATCTACACATAATTTCCCTTTCTATTATCAGTATTGGTATATACACCTATAACTATATGTCCTTATCTTTTAGGTATTAGGGAAATTTGAGTTAAGGAATTAGGGAATTAGGAATTAAGCTATTCATATTGGTACCATGACGAGACTGAAAAGACAAAATTTAAAATCTTAATATCTCCACCTTTATTACCGTTAAAAATTTGTACATAAAAAAATATGAGTTAAATCTTATTTTAGACCATTTATAATAAATAGAAAACGCATATTAAATACGATAATTAAGAATGTAATTTCGAGTATTGGGCTGTCTCTCTTATTTTCAAAATAAATTCGAATTTTGGCTTTTTTTATGGTAAAATACTGAGAAGAAAATCTTTAGAATTACAATAACTCTATTTTATTGCAAAATACTGAGAAGAGGAATTTGTAATTACAAAAACTTTGTATGGAAATAGTTGTAAAATTTAATTTTACAAAATATATGTTGAGTAACATTTAATTAACGTTTAATTAACAAATATAATTACTGGGTTTGAGTATTTCTCCGCCCTTCCTTATAGGACAGTACAGTCCTTATTTTTTTAATTTTTATTTTATTTTATTTTTTTTTTTTTAGGCTTATTGGTCTTTCTGGCTTTTAATATATAATACGTCATTTAATCTCATTTACTAAACTATCTTTGCATAAATGAGAAAATCTTCTAAATTTACGATGGAAGATATCTTCCGTCGTAAATTAAGAAGATTGGAAGATATCTTCCATCGTAAATTAAGAAGATTTTCTCATTTATGCAAAAATAGTTTAGTAAATGAGAAAATCTTCTTAATTTACGATGGAAGATATCTTCCAATCTTCTTAATTTACGACGGAAGATATCTTCCAATCTTCTAAATTTACGATGGAAGACATCTTTCAATAAATATTTTATTTGGTTGTGGTATTTTATCCCACGTAAATTTTTATCATTTTATCTTTCAATCTTCTTAATTTACGACGGAAGATATCTTCCAATCTTCTTAATTCACGATGGAGTTGAGCTAAGTAAGAAAGAAGAGCGACTCGCTCTTCAGAGCTGGGTTTCCGTGACTGGCCTTGACTTCCGAGCTGTCATTGATTGATGACAATCGAACTACTTACTCACGCCTGGAAGCTTGAAGATATTCGCATCTCGGACGAGAGGGGCGTTTCGCCGACGTTTGAGACACGTCAAAATGCTCTCCTTCGGCTCCCTCTGAGTGTCGATGAAACACATCACATCTGCTGAACTCCTAGAGCTAGCAGAGCATGTCCGTCATCCTTTCGTGTTGGTCATTGTCTTAAGCTAATGTCAATTTTTATATTAAAAGCGAAATGGACAACGAGAGGAAATGTTAATTCCCAGTAGGCTAGCAGTAGGCCTCTGTGGAGAGGAAGGGTCCTCATATCAAGTTCATTCTTATCCTTCTCGTTATAATCCTTTTGTAAAAATGCTAGAAAAAAAAATTAAATTCAACTGCGATTACACAAACATTTAAACTCATAAATAATATCCATAATATTGATGTTTATCTAATTTGGTTTATCTGTAACCCCCTTCTCTCCCTCTGACTTACGATGTAAATCAATTTATTAAAAAGCTTGCAAATGAATGCTCCAATAAAATGAATTTGGTTTCTGTAGTATCTATTTCAATCCTGGTCGTCACATTCTATGCTTTGATATACGGATTAGGATTCAGTCTACTACTATTTGTAAATGGATAATAAAACACATTTTGCTAATATTTGTCTCAGAAGTTATATATTTTATCCATTATTTCAAGAAAAAATATATTCTTCTTGTTAATACTCCAATAGAAAAGAGAATTTTTATTAGTCAGCAATGGACGGAACGTTAAGATTCAGATTCTACTGAATCCCCAAGTGTAAAATGATTAATTTATTAGTATTAATGATTATTAAAATTTATAATTTTTTGTGGTATTTAATCCCATGTAAATATTAAAAATTTTTAATATTTACGTGGGATTAAATACCACAAAAAAAATAATATTTATAAAATTAAAATTTAAAAGTGAATAACGAGAGTCATTTAAACAGCTTGACAATGTCAGCTCCTCCGAGCATAAGACGATATATTCGTCGGCCTCGGAGGTTAGACTCTCGACACTAGTGCGGGGAATTTAATAACTTATCAGACTTATCCTGGTAGTATAAATGGTTAATCCACCGGCCCGGATAGCAGGAGATCCATATCCGTCCTGGTTGGGACAGTTAGATATTTTATTCTGTTCCCTTGCACTAAAAATTGTTGATATACAAAATGTATTTCAGGATTTGTTGTTGGCCATTTTGAAGAATGGATTTGAGTATGGGCAAAACATATACAATTACTGTGACGCTAAGAAGTGAAAATGACTCTCCTTCTTTGCATACAACCTTGGGTGAGAGAAAAAAAAGTTACATCACTTAAGTTACATCATTTGGGTGCTGGCAAAAAAATGAATAATGCATTTAGATGAGTTGTTTGAGTATCCAAAAGCTCTGAGGAGTGATTATCGGCTATACTACAAACATAAAAATCAGTAAGTACCTAATAATACTCCAGATACTATTTCATTTTATACAAATTCCATAACAATGAAGCAGATTTCCGATGTTTCTTGATGATAGACATTAATAACATTTATGACTCGTTTTATTTTTAAAATTGGTGAAGGCGATGAACGTAAAAGGTGAAATTAAGGCTGGTTCTAGAAGTATAAAATTACATTTGGCACCAATCTATTATTATTTTTTCGTATCTTAACAAAGAAGCTATAAACATCAATATGGTGATTTTATAAATCTTTCCTTTTTTTTAAATCTTTACTTAAACCAAATTTTGAAATGAAAATCAGATTCATAAGTAAGAGCAAGCGTAAATGTCGAATATGGTTTATTTATTTTAAAATTATGGACGTTGGAGCATAAATAAATAATATTAAATATTAATACATAAATATGTATAGCATACATACATAAAGACACACACACACTTTTTCTAAACAATCAATGAGAGGGAATAGAATAAAAATCTATCTGTCCCAGCCAGGACTCGAACCTGGATCTCCTGCTTTCCGGGCCGGTATGCTTCCATTACACCACCGGGACGAGCTAGATAACTTATTAAAATCCCAACACACTAGAGAATTTGAAAAGAAAAGAC
>KZ806947.1:591623-632501 GCA_000696205.2 Oncopeltus fasciatus
ATATATATATATATAATATAGGAACCAAATTTGATATTTATGCTTTCTATTGGTAATCAACGAATGAATTCATTTTCACTTGAAACCTGATGTTTTAGAAAGAGTCAAAATTTATAATCTAGATATCTTCAATGCAATTTGAATTACGAAAAAGTTTTACCCAAATGCTTTTTTTTTATAAATGTAATGGCCGAATAGTTCCCCCACTCTTTCTACCCTGTTTGGCTTAGTGTCTTACATTTTATGATTATAGACAGCTTACAAGATAGTATTCGTCATTAACTCTTATTTATTCCATCTTTAACTTAACCTGTAACCTGCTTAAATTACGCGATTCCTCTGTGAATGAAAAGGCTTTCTTTCTCGATCGAGGCTGGCCCGGGTATAGAATCGAACCAACAGTACCAGAATTACGTGAACTGAACCTGGCACCTTCGGCTACCCCGGCGACCAAGGAAAATATTTAATAACTTGACTAAGAAGTGAAACCTTAACTGATGAAAATATGAGTAAAATAGATCTATAATTTAGTAAGCCCCTCTAAGAGGTATCCCTATTTCTGCTTTGAATTTATATAAAAACTTCCTTCAGTCCTGATAAAATCACTAGCAAAGAATCCGGATAAGATATATAAAGCCATCGATTAAAGTATGCCATTTTTTGGATTCCAGGTTAGCCGAGATCTGTTTCAGTCTTGGAAGCCTGATAATGCTGGTTTAATCCCACCCAAGGTACACTTTTAACGAGAAACAAAAGCTTTCCCAGTGCCATGATGTTTAGAATCGGATGTCTACCTTAGGATAAACCCTTCTTTCATGAACCTAACTGGTTTCATTGGAGATAAATAAAAATGTATTGAATTATCTGAGTTTCCATCCATCAAGAACCTGTAAGTCACCAAGGGTCTGAAAATAAGTACAAACTTATCTCGATAACTTTATAATAATTTTTATTCCCAAAACGCATACGCAAGTGTCTAAGACATGATGGGGAAAAAAAAAACTCTTTCTTTTCCGGTCCCCTGGAATTGTGAAGTGGGAATTCACTAAAAACACGATTGTATTTAATATTTACTGAGTTCAAATAAAAAATATTATCATAAAACTGCATACAGAAGAAGAAAGAAACAATAAATTATTATCCCCCAAAAATATCAAATAGGCTAAATATAAGAAGTACGTTTTGGCATTTTACATACCTTTACTAAGGCATTTTTCTTACCTTATTTACAGCATATTTGTCTCACATTTATATACAGCATATTATAAATAAATTTAATTTATTAATAAAGTTTAGCTGTAATTCATTGTAGGCATTATTTATTTAATCCATTTAATTTAATGTTTTCTTCTTCGTGAGCCGATCTTTAATAATTTCATCGAAAGATTGATGGCAGCAAACACTTGTAAATAGCCACAAAATAGCTTTAAATAAACATTATATGACCTAAAGAAAAACTCCAGCTGAGAATCCAGATAGGAACTTTCGCTAAAGACACGAATTATCTATTACAATTGAGTGTATGGTACTGGCACAATGTATTTTAAAATTTTCTGATTCACGTTCTCTGAATACAAACGAAAAGCAAAAGTAAAATAAACAAAAAAGCATATTAGAATATTAAATGGAGAAAGAAGATAAATATAAGAATATGAGTATAAATGGATAAGAAAAGATTCGGCCAACTCCCATTGAGAAATCTCTGTATACAATGGGAATGTCCCTCCTGGTTTGCAACCCTCTGAGTATGTAGGTGACTACATGATGACGTAAGGGAGGCAATGTAAAGGGTAAGGGATGAGGGAACGCAGAGTATACTGCCCTTTAAAACTACATCTATTACTTGCTACAGGACTTATGGTTTTCTTCAACTTATAGTCCGCAATTTTTTTCTAAAAAGTCAGAATATATATATACATATATATAATTAATGAATAATGAATTGTATTTTCAAAACTAAAAAACACGATAAGTCTGTGGATGTCAGCAGCCGTTACGAGAAAGTGCTATTTATTGAAATTATCCGGGAAATGTTTAGTGTATAATCCTTAGGAGGGATGAGATGGTAGGAATGTTAGCAGAGTGTGTCTGGACAAGGGAGGGTTGGCTCCCCCAGGGGCGAGCTAATGCTGAGAGATGGGACTCGTGGGACACACAGCTCTTCGCTGAATCATGTGCCACTCCGCCAGCCACGGGCAACAGGTCCGAGAGCTGCAGCACATCCGGAGCACTTGAGCTGGAGTCATCTTGACAGGCGAATTCCATCAATAATCAGGATTTGCCTACTTNACACAGATATATATATATATATATATATATATATATATGTATATAACTTTGAAAGGGTGTATACGATTTTTTAGCTTTTCCTAAGTAGAATCGATAAAGATTTGAAAATATTGTTTTTCAAAAATTTCGTCATTATACCAATGAAAGCTGAATTTTACCAAGAGCTAATATCCGAAGTAAGCCTGTTGACTTTATAACTATAATTGAACAAAATCTTAGTGAAAAAACCTTTCCACGTTATAAAAATTATATATTTACATAAATTTATTAAATATAACACATTTCTTAAATTATAAGATAATTGACAAATTAATGGATTATTTTCCAACAACTAATTATTAATATGAAATAATGATGATGAAATTACTCATCAACTGATTAATGGCACATATTTACTTATGAATATAATTCGTTAGACTCCCTCCCCCTTCTGTAAAATAAAAAAATCCCTCATCATGTTCATTCACTTAATAATTTTAATAAAAGTAATTAAGTCATTAAGCCACATCAAAATCATTAAGCCATTAGCAAAATCATTAAGCCACCTTTAGTCGCTCGTATCTACGCTTGAAAATTTTCAGAATGTTTGAAAATAAACTTCGACCCAGTTCCAGTATAAACAACTATAAATTTCAGAATATTTAAAAAAATATTTATAAAGCAAACAGAAATTTCTGAAAGAGGATGGGCTAAAAACATGTTTTAAACATATATTATTTACTATGACTCATTTTGCTGAAACCAAAAGATTTTCTTTTTCATTTTTTTTTTTTCTATTGACTCCCGATAATATAAATATCGATTTTTTAACCAATTGGTTAAAAAAGAAGCCATTAGAAAACAAATAGTTTTGAAAGTTGATACAAAAGAATATAATTTTATTCTAAAATTTTAACAAAACCAGTAAGGTAGTTTTTTAAAATTTGTAAATTATATAAACTATAATGGTAATACCTATAGCTTTAATTGAATACAGTATGCTTTCACTTATTTGTAACACGTAATTTACGTTTCCTAATAAACAAAAAGTATAATATAAATATCAAGAATTAAAGGTCTTATTTAATTATAAATCTTTGGGCGGGCGCTTATTATTTGACAATCCAAAAAATTGTGGATATAGAAAAATTGTGGAAAATGGATCTCTCATCAAATTTTTGTCTGCCAAAATTCTAACATCATCAGTTGCATGAATGAGTGTATACTTGGAACGCATATAGTTAGGGTGAAGCCATCAAATATTGCAGACTCCAATGGGCCAAGCAAAGCAATGCACACGAGGGAGGTGGCAAATCCTACTGATAAGAATCGTGATAACAGACCTGTCAAGGCGAGTGACATGTGTTGGCCTCTGGTGAGCTGGCGGCGGACTGAACGCCAGGCGGTGGAGGGGTGGGGTCCCTCCAGCCCCCTCCGGCACACATCAGCTTCAATCACAGATTCCCTGAGGTTATTATGTATCGGGAGTATTGTACGCATAAAACAGACTGTATCTGGAGACAGAGCCAGGTCAAAGATCTTTATGCGAGGCGGATCCCTTGTACGCATATGAAAGCGAGCGCGCGCACATATACATATATACTCACGCATACACACACACACACACACACACACACACACACGCACGCACGCACGCACGCACGCACGCACGCACGCACGCACACACACACACACACACACACACACACACACACACACACACACACACACACACACACACACACACACACACACACACACACACACACACACACACACACACACACACACACACACACACACACACACACACACACACACACACACACACACACACACACACACACACACACACACACACACACACACACACACACACACACACACACACACACACACACACACACACACACACACACACACACACACACACACACACACACACACACACACACACACACACACACACACACACACACACACACACACACACACACACACACACACACACACACACACACACACACACACACACACACACACACACACACACACACACACACACACACACACACACACACACACACACACACACACACACACACACACACACACACACACACACACACACACACACACACACACACACACACACACACACACACACACACACACNCACGCACACACACACACACACACACACACACACA
This sequence comes from Oncopeltus fasciatus, assembly GCA_000696205.2. Taxonomy (NCBI): domain Eukaryota; kingdom Metazoa; phylum Arthropoda; class Insecta; order Hemiptera; family Lygaeidae; genus Oncopeltus; species Oncopeltus fasciatus. Next base: position 596,102 of record KZ806947.1, read on the forward strand.
CACACACACACACACACACACAATAAGTTGTTTAAAAATAAAATAAAACAACCGTTTTATCAAATTCAAGATGTTCACGTAGGCCTCGACGGTCGTCAGATGTATTTACCGTTTCTTCTTCCGGGTTGGACCGTGTCAAGTTGTTAATATTTGCCGAGCTTTCGCATATCATGTGATGGCTTCTTCAGGGCTGAATAGAGAATGAGAGCTGTAAAAGAGCGATTTAAAAATAATAAAACATGGTATTTATTTACCATCTGGATTTTTTAAATCTCTCTTTTACAGCTATCATTCTCTATTCAGCCCTGAAGAAGCCATCACATGATGTGCGAAAGCTCGGCAAAATACAAATTCAAGATTTCAAAGGATTGTAAATGTTTTAATCCTATTTAGTACTTAGCAGTACTTATTAATCTCTCTAGAGCATTATCTAAGCTGATTAAATCCCATTCGACTTCTTTCTAGAAAAAAAAAAAGTTTAGTTAATAGCTATTTGTTTCAAAAAGTCCTTCGAAATTCTCGTAATTTTCATTTTCATTTCACACCCGCAGAACCAACACATAGAACTGTTTAATATTAAGGGGAAGGTGTCCTAGACCAGCTCACTGCCCGGGGTTGGTCTGAAAAATTTAGCAGTGGAGATACGACATTGGAATGGAAGAAGGACTATTGATGAGGTTCTGCAGAGAGCTGTTGAGTCAAATCCGTCCACAAGTACTCGCGAACTTGATAGGGAGTGTGCTGTGTCGAGAGATACTGTTAGTCGCCATCTACTTCCCATAAGGAAGGTGAAAAAGAGCAGCAGACAGGTCTCTCACGAACATAACTCAGCAATCAGTTAATTTGTGAAAATTTAATGAAAAACCCTTTTGATATAAGATTTTATATCAAAGGAAGATTCTCACCTTTGATAATAAGTGGGTTTACTGACGAAATCCGAATACCCGTAAGCAATGGCTTTGAAATTTTTTTTATTTTTTAAAGAATATGTTCATCACGAATTAGATCCTGATGGGTGTTCTCTGAATTCTGAACTCTACTTAAAACATTTAGAAAGATTTTTGGGCAAAAATTTTATGACTGCGTAATTTGAAATTGCGGTCCAAGAGTTCTTAAAAAATGCCATCACGCAGGAGCTATACAAAACTTATCATTCCCTTGGCTTTAGTACTGATGGGGGCAAGGAGGAAGTAAATAACTGATTTAATTTCATAAGTTAGTGAAGACAATGAGGATAACTTTAAGACCTCTAAGACTTGCTTTTGAGTATCCGAAAGGAAAGAAAGACCTGGGGAAGATACTTTCCCAATATTCGTAGTTACATTATTAAATATCATATTTATACAGTCGTAAAAATTGTGTAGAACCTAGCTTTTGGAAATATAATAATAACGAAGATATTCAGTTTGGTTTACCTTTAATCCTTTCCCACTATCACTTATCCAATTTTAACCAAAAATAATTAAAATCAACCAAATCAGAAAGCCCAAATGCCTATTTTAGCTGATATATCTTTAAATTAAGGGCGATCCCTCAAACTTTTATATTACACACTTTTCTCCATAAGTGTTTAAGTAGAAAAATTTTAGAGTACAAGTGTTGAAACAGAATTATTCTTATATTTATTATTAGAAAGTATTCTGCTCTCCTTCAGACTTAACCTTGTATAACAGAATTCAAATCATCAAACATTATTCCCTATAGTTCATCAGTTATTGGAATACTGTCCTGCAAGAACTTACCCAAAAGCTGTAAGGTGATATAATTTGACATCGTTAGCTTGTGTAATGTACCGCTTTACTAAACACTACGATAAGGAAAATTAAAGAAAACATCAAACAGCTCCAACATAACAGATGAAATAATAAAACTTATTAGAGATCATTTTAGGACAAATTGATTTTAAATTTAATTGACTATTTAAGCAAGACAATGGATTGATAAGAAACAAGATCAGGGCATTTGCTGCAAGCATGTTTATGATCTGTTTGGATCTGTTCGTTTTTTGTTGTTTTTTCCCCCCAAAAGAATACATTTTGTTTTGGAATCATTAGGAAGATGATTTTTTTGTTTCTTGTTCAGGGTTTGGAATTTATTAAGCTACTTTTAGGTTATCCCAAAAAGACAACTGAGATTCAATTATCCCATTTTATATACTCACTAAGTATTTATTGTTATGTTTCAGACGTATTTTAGAGTTTTTTGTTCACCATATATTCACTAAGAGCTCAGAGTGTATTATTTATAATATTAATAAACTCTTCATATGTTTTTTTCTTTAAAAAATATATTCAGATCAATGCAATAAAATTATGTTGAGATATAAAAATGTTTAAGGTCATTTTTATATAATAGAAACAAGAGTGAACTTAAAATTGAGGTACACCATTATTCAGCTGAATATGTAATAGAGCATTAATATGTGATAGAGTCTATGTTAACTACCACAAACTGTGACTATTCCTTCAAGTAAGATGGTATTTGGACTCGAACCCCTGGATACTTCTAATGTTTGGTGGATTCGCTGTGCCCCACAATTCAATACCACATGTCCAGATAGGTCTAATTAATGTTTTGTAAAGAGTTATATTGTTTTCTATTGTTAATCTGGACCTGTGGTTCAGCAATCTGTAGAGCTGTCCAAAACATCTGTTTAGTTCTTATCTCTTTTTCTGTAAATGAGTCTTCCAGGTTAGTTTACTGTCTAGGTAGAACCCAAGGTAGCGGACTGTCGGAAAGAAGGGAAGAGGAACGTTATTAAGGACTGGCGGACATTGACCTCTGCGAAGTGTGAAGGTGACATTGACTGATTAATTTTCATTTAGGAGTATTCGCCAGCGTTTTGACCACTGGAAAATGGAGTTAAGGTGGGATTGAAGGTTATTTGAGGCAGTGTAAGGATCCAGGTTGCAGAAGAGTATGGCTGTGTCATAGGACGCGAGGAGTGTGTCAGGTTGTGTTGGGATGTCGGCAGTGAAAAGGGTATAAGGAACAGGACCTAACCTGTGGAACTCCCTCTTCAAAGGGGTAGAGGTCAAAATACTCCAGACCAAGGCGGACTTGAAAGTATCTATCGGAAAGATAGGACATGAGGTAGTAGTAAGGTGGTGGAAAGTCTATCCTTCAACCTGGAAGGATAGACTTGAGTTTAAAGAGCAAGATAATATTGGAGAGTTTCCAAAGAAGAGGGAAGTATGTGGTGCTGAGAATGCTATTGTAAAAGTAGCTTATAAAGAGGATTGCTTTTTTAGGGAGTAGTCGTAAGATACGAGTGGTAATAAGATCATGGCCTGGGGATTTGCGCCTAGGTAATTTGGAAATGAAGTATTTGGCTTCGGAGGGATTAACCGCTTTAGGAGGGAGGGACATGGGAAGAGAGCATTCAGAAATATTTCTGTTTCAGTAGGTTTGGAATGATCATTGGGATCAGGATAAGGGATAAATGTTTGTCTGAGATGTTTGGCCAGTACCTCTGCTTTTTCGACGTCGGCTCGAGCCCAAGTTCCATCATCAGTACGAAGAGGAGGGGAAACAGGCTGGAACTTAAGAATTTTTTGGGTGTCCTGCCAAAGAGAATTACATTTAGTTGTAAGAGAAGATAGGTAGCTGTTTTAGGATTCTGACCGGTGAGAATTGAGCTCACGCTTTACCAACCGACAAAGCCGGTTGTAGAATTGACAGTCGACTGGATGACGGGATCTCTGCCATGTTACTCACGCCTGGCGCTTGGACTGGATGAGGTCTAGGATGTGAGAGGGAAGAGGAAGTCTGGCGGGTGAGCGGCTTGGCGTTGGGGAAGAAGCGTCCCAAGCAAATCTCTGGATAAGGGTTGTAAAGTGATAAGTAGCATTATCTAGGTCTAAGGATGTTTTTAGAGGAATGTTGAGGTCTATAGAGAAAGCAGATTACATAAGAGGTCCCTATTGATAGGGCCCCGAATAAAAGAAGGAGGAGATTCTTTGGGTAAAGGTGACAAGGATAATTTAGGGAGAACAGGACTGTGGTCTGAGGAAAGGTCATTCAGGGATGTGACTGAAGAATGAAAGGAATTCAGTCCACAGTGGACAAAGAAGTCTAAGGATTTTGTTGGGATCAGTTGGCCAGTATGTAGGAGAACGTTGACTAATGTAGGAAAGGTTAAGGGAGGTTAAGGCATTATGTAAGGATCGACCACGAGAGTTGGTCGTCTTAGAGCCCAATAACAAGTGCTTAGAGTTATAGTCGCCTCCTGCAAGAAAGTATGGGCTGAGGGAAGAGAAGAAATCCGAGTACTGACGATTAGAGGCCGGTTTGTTGGGTGGGCAATATACCGCCGAAATGGAGAGGTTAAAGGAAGAAGTTTTCAGGGATATTGTGGCAGCTTGAAGGAAGACAGAAGAGTGAGGAGAGAGTTCGAAATGGGAAAGGGTGTTTTTAACTAGGACTGCAGCTCCACCGTGTGTTCTGCCGTCAGGATGGTCTGTCCTATAAGTCTCGTAGCCTGTTATGTAAAGTCGGTTCCGATCAGTTAGTCGAGTTTCTGTGATAAGGGCAATGTCGATGTTCTCCGTGTGTAATAAGTTTGTAAGTTCGTTTATGTGATTTCGAACACCGTCAGCATTCCAAAGGAGGACAGAGAAAGGATCGGTAGGGGGGATCATTTTTGTTGAATAAATGCTCTGACGAAGGTTTCGAGGAGAGAGATAAGAGGTGTAATAAGGGATCTAAATTCATTTCGAAATGTGTATGGGAGGATACAATGTCAACGGAAGGAGGAGAGGAGGTTGCCAAGTGAGGTGGGTTGGCTGTTGATGGCACAACTGGGGGTTGTTAACTCTCTGTGGCATGTATTGCATAGAAAGTGGGTTGACAACTGGTTGTGACCGTTGTTGCTGGGGTTATGACGGGAAACTCTGGGAGTTGAAGTTGAAAGAGGCGGCTGGAACAGGCGGGGTAGAAGCTCTTGGGGCTGATAGGTCAGTTTTGCGTTGACCGGCGAAAGACGCATATGATATACCTGGAGTAACCATTCTAGTTGGTGCCTTTACTTGAGGGCAAGGTATTTGTTCCACTTCTTCAGGATACTTCATGGCTTTGAGCTTCCGGTAATTGAGGCAGCCTTTGTAATTTGCTGGATGAGCTTGCTGGCAGAGTGAACAAGTAGCAGGTACGTCAGGAGGTTTAGTGCATTCACTTGTTATATGGAATCGCCCACAACTTTGCAACCTAGGATAAATTTGACGTCGTATAACTTTTCCATCTTGTCAATACAATCCAGGTCGACGTAAAAGAGTGGAGTGGTCTGAAGTCCACCTAATCGTCTGCCTTGGGTGTCTTTTCGGGGTGCGTAAAAATTCACGACTTGGCGGACCTTAAACCTGGATTATCTTGTTTGAAGTCAATGGTGGGTGTGTTGCGGTTCAGGTTCCTTACAACCACACTCAGAGCTCTGTTCTCTTTAATTTGGTAGGTATGGTACTGGGCCTTAACTCGATCGAGATATCTAATTATTTTTCTGTAAGTATCTGGGTCATAGCTGACTACTTTCGTGGAATCCGTCCTATTTATAAGGTGGTATTTATCGCTTCCCACCTCTTGGTTGAGCAGTGGGGGTTGGAGTAGTGAGAACGTCTTGAGGGAGGTCCCGAAGAGGGCGAAAACGGTTAACCGTGGCAAATGGTGACTCTTCTTCATCATCATGTTCAGCAGGTGGAGCAGTGTCCATGGACACGGTGTTATTTATTGTAGGTGAGGCGAGTGTGAGGTCCGCGGCGAGGGCGATTGACATGGCTGTATTAGTGAGAGAAGTTGTACTCTGGGCGGGGCTGGTTGTGTGTGAGCTATGCTCGGAGAGCAGAGAGATGGCATAGGTACTTCGCCCAAGTGTCTTCTTGGAACGTGTTGTCTTCTTTGTCAGAGGCTGCTTTCTCGGCGTGTTAGAAGGGGTTCTCACCGGGCAGGATCACTTCCCCATTTTTTCCCCAGGTAGGAGCTGGTGAGACCTATCACTTATTCAATATCCCCGTAATTAATTAATTTAAATATATAATAAAATAAATAAATGATAAAAAAATACATATAACAGTTTTAAATTTCTTTTATATTTAAATAGGACACTGCGATCTAAAAACTTCTATCTCCTACCTAGGGCAGACAATGGGGCCGTTATCCGGTAAGCCGCTTCTAGAGATAGTACTTATCCTCCAAGCGGATAACTGACTTGGAACTGGGCTGTACTCCGTAAGTTGTTGTACTCCTACAGCGATGACTGTTGATGAAAAACAATTGGGAATTCACGTACGTGATCACGGTCTCCACCTCCTCATATATGTAAAATTTCAACGCAAACTTTTCACATATAAAAAGAGGAATCTTCAGGAGCACGATATTAACACTGCCGCGGACAGAGCGGGAATATAAGTTCGTTAATGACTGAAAATGGTTGAGGTAGAGAAGAGGTTTACAGAAAAATACCAAATTGAAAATTCGTTAATATCTTCATCGTTAGAGTAACGAAAAATGTCTTGGACATAACAGGTGCAGAATGTATTTTTTACGAGACTTTAAATGCGATTATAGTTCAAAATTCATAGATCATCATTCGTGATTTATTCAAAATTTTGCAATAAAACGCCTAAATACGAAAGTTGGTTACTATATTTAAAAATTAAGAAGGACACCCACCTCTCGATTTATTTATTTACTAGGAATCTATTGACAGCATACGGATTTTTTATAAATAAAGATAAGTTTATATGTTTTCATTTTTTAAATACGAGAGAAATATTTCAAAATTTACTTGAGTACTTCAGCTACCTTAGTGTGATCCTGAAGAGCTACAATTATAATAATTATTTAAGTGTAACAAATTTTAAAATTAACTTAATTATAATTTTTAAATGCATATCTATAAAGCTAAAACAATACCTAGAAATTCCTATCAGCTGGAATTGCATAAACTAAGCAGATTTCCTATTTTTCATCAACAATGGACTTAGATAAGAGTAAACGATTAATAATATAAGTTGGAGAGGGCAACGAACGTAAAAAGTAAGTCCACAAAATCTGGACCTACACTAACTGGAAAGAAGAAAAAGTACTCAACCATCATAGTTATATTCATAAATATCATACGTATAAGCATTTTGCGTATAAATGTTGTAAGACATAAGTTTTAGAAAATTATATTTTGAACCTAATGTTCAAATCCTGCAACTTCAAAATTTTATTTGAGAAAGAGGGTAGATGTAAATGAAGACATAATTGAATAATCTTTAATACCTTGTTTGGCGAGGGTAGTTTTTATTAGTTTTTTGCCCTCATAAAATAAGTCATTTATGAAGGACACACTTTTGACTTTGATAAAATTATCATTCTCTTCACTGGACCCTATAAAAATAAACGCCTTTTCACTGAAACCGTTCACATTAACTTACAACACAATCCAGTTAACGACAGAACTAACATAGAACAAATTTCTTCAACTTATTGAAACATTTTCAACATGCTGAAAAACCATTAGCCTTCCTTCAAAACCTGTCAAAAATTTCTCCTAGTTCCTCAAGGTTACTTATCCGCAATAATGTCCTACATTTTTTCCCTGGTATTGCCCTATGCAGACCGCTTTCCTTTTGTACTTACCGCCTCTTACACCCCACCCTTCCATCATCCACGTGTCTCAAAAAAAAAACTCTCACAAGTTCCAAACCCAACCTCTCAGTCATTAATATGAGATCCTGGTGACACGATGCACCCTTTCGCCTTCATGACAGGTAGGTGTGGTTAATTACGTATATACGTGTGTGTGTGCGTGCGTTCGTGCGTGCGTGTGTGTGTGTGTGTGTGTGTGTGTGTGTGTGTGTGTGTGTGTGTGTGTGTGTGTGTGTGTGTGTGTGTGTGTGTGTGTGTGTGTGTGTGTGTGTGTGTGTGTGTGTGTGTGTGTGTGTGTGTGTGTGTGTGTGTGTGTGTGTGTGTGTGTGTGTGTGTGTGTGTGTGTGTGTGTGTGTGTGTGTGTGTGTGTGTGTGTGTGTGTGTGTGTGTGTGTGTGTGTGTGTGTGTGTGTGTGTGTGTGTGTGTGTGTGTGTGTGTGTGTGTGTGTGTGTGTGTGTGTGTGTGTGTGTGTGTGTGTGTGTGTGTGTGTGTGTGTGTGTGTGTGTGTGTGTGTGTGTGTGTGTGTGTGTGTGTGTGTGTGTGTGTGTGTGTGTGTGTGTGTGTGTGTGTGTGTGTGTGTGTGTGTGTGTGTGTGTGTGTGTGTGTGTGTGTGTGNCCGTTTCATCTTCCGGGTTGGACCGTGTCAATTTGGTGTTATTTGCCGAGCTTTCGCACATCATGTGATGGCTTCTTCAGGGCTGAAAAGAGAATGAGAGTTGTAAAAGAGAGATTTTTAAAATCCAGGTGGTATATAATTCACTTATATACCACCTGGATTTTAAAAATCTCTCTTTTACAACTCTCATTCTCTTTTCAGCCCTGAAGAAGCCATCACATGATGTGCGAAAGCTCGGCAAATAACACCAAATTGACACGGTCCAACCCGGAAGATGAAACGGTAAAGAAAATATTGTTTATGAATTTGAAATTTTCTTTATTGTTTACAAATTGCTCTAAATTTATATTTGACAATTTATCATCTTTGAACAATTAAATGATAAGCTAATTATTCTGATCAAAGTCAGAAACTTAATGAAGCGCTTTGATAAAGAAGAATTTACAAGCATTTGCACTGATACTTATATAAATCTTTTAAAATTTAACTGTGTCTATTAGGTGAAAATTGAATTTCACATGATTTTTATTTTTATCAATATACCATTTTTAATAAAATATAAAGGAATTTCAGTGTGATGTTTGAGCTCAACCAAGTAAGGAAATTAACACTACAATCATTCTGGATGTTCAAATCAAATTTTATTTATTAGTTTTTTACCTGAAACTTGCAATTAGTTAAATAATGTTTTTTCTCAGGTTCTTAATTCTCTAAGGTTTTATTTCTTTAAGAATTTTTGGATCTACCTTGACAGAACCCCAACAAAAAACATATAATGATTAGAGTGAGAAGTGTTGTACCACAGACAGACCCACCAGATTTGTAGTGGTCCAGAGGTCCTGACTCAGAACGCCTATTAATGCCTCAGCTACAGCAAGAATAGACTTCGCCACTGCTGGCCTTTTGCCAACTGAGGGACCCGTGTGGGAAATAGAATACGCCAAACTATTCTAACGAAAGAGGTGGGATACGGAGGCCAGAAATAAACAAAATATAAAAAGGCATAACCTATCAGTCAAAGCAATACATCTGACTGGAGGAAGGGGCAGAAAAGTGGAATTTTATGAACTAGTTTACTGTTAATTCTTGGGGATACGAACAGAACAACCAATCCTGGCGCTGCTGGGTTGAATCTACCCATGGGCGGGCTTTTATTGACAACTGCATGTCGATCATACCCTACCTCATGACTTTCAGTTATTGATTCTAAGGAAAGTAAAAGAAAAAAATTGTGTAATCTACGTAGATTTCCCATGTTTCACTTAATTACATTGTAATTCTAATTTAATGAGTAATATCACTTCATGGCCTGATAATTTATCCATATTCATAGGAACATGCCCATGAACTTTAAAAAATATTTAGATTTATCTTCCCTTTCCTCTCCATCCAATTCACTGAGTGCCAGTCACATACACCTGTTTAGGGCAACCTCAGCTGAATGATTGTACTTTAATCTTCATTAACCATGAATTTAAAACTTGCAATGGAGCTGTTGTCATCTCAGGAAGTTAAATGAGCTGATTCTTCCTTATTTGCGCGCCCCCAGCTTGTGATCTCTGGGGTGTGCAAATAAGGAATCTACTAACAGCTGCAGAAATGAAAAGTCAAAGGATTAAGTGAATTCAGCCACAAAGAACATCACTTAAAGTGTGGACAGCTGAGGATAAAGTAGGCAGAACCCAAAGCTTTCGATAAAGAGTTATAGGCAAAAGTAGTTTTATTAGTAATGTTAATTATGACTAAGTTATTAGATAGTTATAACAGAAGTAGCTAACATTGGGAACATACCCGATCTAATCTCTGCAAGGGAAGTTTTCCCCATTACCCCTTTAATCTTTTAATTAACAGGCGTTTCTGTCTGTCCAACACCTAGATACAAACTAAGTTTAAATTAAAACTTCCAAAGGCAGTTGAAAAATCTCACAGGCATTTGGTTATGCCTAAGAGCATTAGAAGCTTATAGGGGAATCAAATCAAAAATAGATCACTGAATGACCTGCTCTTACTTATTACAACTTGATAGTGGCACACATGTCAAATCTAGATGAAAATGTAGAAAAATATGAAGATTAGGTAGCTTACTCATAACTGAGGCTATCAAGTCAATATCTAAAGGATGTTCTCTTGGATCTCCATCCAGTTCACATTGAGATGGAGTTTGGGGCACTACATGTATCGTGGACACATACCAGTTTTCCTAAAATATAAAGAAACTCAGACCTTCAAATCCCAACAGAACAGCAACTAACTACCAATTACAGGATAGACAATAATGAGCAGCAATGTTTAATGGAGTTAATGAAATAGCTTAGGAAAGATTTTGAATTGATGCTCTTTAATATTTGGATATTAATCAAGTCTCAACTTGAAACTTCAGAAAAAATAGTTGAACTTCTGTTACACCTATGACTGACAAACAGAGATGGAAGTATATTGTCAATAGTAAATGTTTCAGCAGGAAAAGAAAGCTCTACATTATCAGGAAAGAACATAAAATGTATTTCTCGCAAATATTTCAGGAATTATAAAACCATTTTTTTTTTTTTTTTTTAATTTCCAACTAAATAATAAATTAAATAAAGGTATAAAGGAAAGGGTACAACCTAAAAAAACAAAAAACACAAGTGCATAAAAGTAATAATATATTTACACTATTATATCAAATATTTATTCTTCAATAAAAGAGCAAATACCCTCATTATTGAAACCATAAATTATTTTCATAGCAAGATAAAACAAAAATGGCTTATAACAATATTTCCTTTTGGGGCATCCTAAGGCCTTAATCACTTTTTTAGATCTTAGTCACTTGTCTCATTTTGTGTTATCCTGCATTCATAAAAAGTTTTATAAAGTTAAAATCATGTAATTTCACAAAAAATATACAGTTATATAAAAAAAAGATTATACAAATATTTACAATTTTACACACCCACAATTGTCTTGTGTTGAGAAGTCATTATTCACTAATAAATAGTGAATAATGACTTCTCAACTGTAGATTTTTATATCTATTGATACAAGGAGAGGAAAAATGTGTTTCATCTCTTTAAATGTATCTTTCTTGTCTTTATAAAGATAACATTGGTTGACCTATCCCTCTGATCATTTGGCATGATGTTCAGAACACATGTCTTGATTTCATTGGGCCATGAAGAAGCCAAAATTATTAAAATTGAATTATCTTTTACGGACAGTTTATTTGAATGAATGAAAATAATATCTTTAAGTAAATAGATTTCCAAAAAATCACAATTCATTCTTTAAAATAACCACAAAGGCTTGTTTAAGGATATCAACCTTTGAAAACAGTACCTAGAGGCAGTTAAAGAATTCCAAAAGAATGTACCAATTAGGGCTTTTCTCAGGACAATTGTATTATTAAAAAAAAAAAAAAAAAATTATCGGTGATGCTACCATCAGGACCCCAAAACTAAATCAGTAAAATTTATACATGAGTGTATGAGGTCTATAAAACTTAAATCTTTGGTTATTGTTGCATAATTTGACATATCACTTACAAATGCAAAAACTAAAGAGAAATATGAATTCGTTTTTGCCAACTCTGAACAAGAGAAGTGGGGAATTTGGACGCATCATATCTGATTAATTTTTTTTTTTTTTTTTAATGGTGTGTCATTAATGCCAGAGAGAGAAAAGAAGCGGGAAGAGACAGTGATGCCCAAGGGAGTCATGAAGGCCAATATTAATTTAATTTTATATGAAGAATGAGAGTCAACTTGATAAAATCAAGTGTCCAAAATAAATTAATAAAAAAAAATATATATATATACATAAAAATTGATGCATTTTACTTAGAGGAATATGAAGTTTTTTTGTTGAATTCTATTACATAGGATATGAAAAAAATCAACTTTAAAATAACAATAGTTTAAAGAGAAATATTAAGTTTCAATTTCTTTCTGTGTCTCTTTTTTTTAAATTGCCTAGTATCTTCAGTTTCTACAGGTTTTTTGCTCATAATATGTTTTAAGGCAAATGTATACAATTCATTATTAATTCTCTTTAGTTTATTAATTTCCATTTCATTTTCAACAGATCTATTATTCAATGAAGAAACTGAAGCAGGTGGAGGAGAAATCAAATCATCTTCAACGACAATGTCAAAGGTATGCTCATCATCTTCATCAACATTTGCTGGATTACAAAAGTCACTTATAATTGTTGATGGCTTAAAATCATGAGAGAAAACACTCTTGGGCAAGAGCAAATACACTAAATTTGTTACTGGCCCTTTCAGAAGGATAGTTCGTAGACAGTTCCTACTCTCAATATGCCATATTTTTATTGTTTCATCATCAGAACCAGAAATTAGACTACAGGAATCAATGGAACAAACTAAGCAGTTAACAACCTTTTCATGGCCATAGAAACCTTCTTTCTTTTCGGTGCCTGAAACATGGTACTCCAGCATTCTTGGTGGAGTTTTTAAAGAAATTTCATTGATTTGGCCATTCCAATCACCGACATATATATCAAGTTCAACAGGAGATATAGTAACTGATGATAATCTTGATTCAAATACAAGTGATAAAAGCACTTCACCCTTCACCAAATCATACACTTTACAAGTCCTATCAGCAGAAACAGATATCACACGTGATCTAGTGTTACCAGATGTAAAGATTAAATCAGAAACAGGAAGTGAATGAGCTGAAAAAGTTAGGTAAGGCTCAGGAGGCTTGTCACTGACACAAAAAACATTAATGTTCCATACACTAACTAGTCCATCTTTCCCACCACAACACAGAGTAGTACTGTCATCACTAAACTTCATGACTGTGACAGGTTGAAAATGTCTGGCCCCAATCCCTAAATGCCTACCACTTGAAGCTTGGTATAAATGGATTTTTTCGTCAATTGCCAGAGCTATATGGAATGCATCTGGACTAAAAGACACTGCACAAACTTTCCCGGGAGCCAAGAGCCTCTTGTTTTCCCAGTGCTGTCTGTTACACTGCCACAAGTGTAACATGGGCTTTCCTTGTTCACAGGAAAGCAAGTAGCCTCCACTACAGCACAATCCATGAGGGCTTGGAAAACCTCCGCCTTTATATCTCGCCAACAACGTCCCATTATAGGCATCCCACACACAAGCAGTTGAAATCTCATCATTTAGACTACTGCTGACTATCACTTGTATTGTATCCATTTGATACATACATATACACAGAACAAACACAAATATTCATAACCTGAACGAAATTACCTTCCACTATTCAAACACGTGCTGAACAATCCTACCAAAAACCCTTTTTTTTTCCTCGGTTTTATCGGATTTCCAAGAAGAACATATTATTCTAAGAATGTGTATAAATTAAAAATGAAACAGTTTCTTCAAAAACAAAAAATATACAAAATCTGACAACAAATGAGGATTATAAAAAGCTTGAAACATTCCTATATATTTTTCTCAAAATTAATTATTTTTAATATTATAGAATATGTAAGTTAGAATATTACATTGTGCACACACTAATTATTTTCACTTATAAGGATGATTATACAATTTTTCAATTCGATCCACTCTTAACGCCCCCCCCCCCCCCCCCCCCCCCCCCCACNCCCCCACCGCTCTCAATTGAATACAATTTCAGCCATTTAATGAACTCATCCCTCAGTTAGCATAATAAAACACCTACCAAATTTAATTTCTTAATTAGAAAAATTTTGCGCGCTAGAATCTGGACTGAAAAATTGACATATATTTATAAATTTTAAAATTGGTGAAAGATTGAAAAAAAAAAATTCATAAGTCCATTCCAACAGGAAGTTTAATTTCCAAACAGAAAATATGATAAAAATTTAAAAGGATTAAGTTTTACTAAAACAATAGTGATCTCACCTGAAACTCACTTTGAACATTAAATAAACATGATACAGAAAAATTTGCTTAGCTTAATTAGCTCCTGCATGAAAAACTTAATTCCTTACTGATAATTTTTCAGCTTACATTCCCAGCCACCACGGGGTAAAAAAAAAAGACGGGTAAGCCTTAATTATCTGAGGTCAATAGGACTTAACTCAGCATTTTTACTTTTTTTTTTAAATGTTATTATTTTTTTGGTGTCCTCCCATGTGTATATGTGTGTGTGTGTGTGTGTGTGGGCGTGCGTGCGTGTGCGTGTGTGTGTGTGTGTGTGTGTGAGTATGTATGTATGTATATGTATGTATGTATATATAGGCTCTCACCCACTGAATTTACGTAAAATTGCCCTTTCAAAATTTAAAACAAAATACACTGAAAAAACAACCTAATTTCTTAATTAGAAAAATTGTGTGCGCTAGAATCTGGACTGAAAAATTGACATATATTTATAAATTTTAAAATTGGTGAAAGATTGTCTTGCAGATGGTTTGCGTAGTTGGAGTCCCATTTATTTCGTTTGTATGATCGTGCGTGTTCTTCAAATCTCGTTTTGAGTTTTCGTCCTGTTTGTCCTATGTACATCTGGTTACATGTAAATGTCAGTTTGTATACTCCGCTGGAGTTGTATGTTTAAGTCTTTTTGTTGTTCGTGTGTAGGTTGTGTTTCAGGTTAAAAACTCACAAAGAATGTTTGAGGCTGAGATTGACATAGGGATGTTACTAAAGAACACAGGAGAAAGGAATAGATACAGGATACAAAGTTAGATGGCAGAGGCTGTTGAAGGTGGCCAAGATTCATCTAGTCTTTTGAGGTAAATAAGAAGAGATGAAGGATAATTGATAAATTATTAATATACAAGAGCGAAGTATCTACCACAATAAGATGCGATGATTAGATTCAGGAGTGCGGATATACCTGGGGGATATGGTAGTAATTAAATTTTCAGAAAACACTCAAACACATTTACAGATAATGCAAAGATATGTGGTTGTGCTTGTTGTTATGAAGAGTTGATAAGATGTATTCAGGAACAAATCCAGTCCAGATATTAAATATCTAAACAACCAATAACTTTTAACACTAGGATCGTTGAACAGGAAAGTAAAAGATATTATAGAAGCATCACAGAAGCTAATAATTCAATTAATTAGCATAAATGTTCAGAAACAAATTTAAAACAATTTGTTATTTGAGACATATGCTTTTCTAAATCATTAGTGATTACATTTTATAGAGTTTACTACTATAAATTATCACTCTGTATTCTTACAATCATATCTATTACAACCATAAAGTTGTTTTTTTTCTTGTTTTGTACATTACCAGAACGATCTCTTTTTTGTTTTTTTTACAAAGGTTCTGTGAGTACTAGAAGAAATGCTTCAGTTTAAAAAAAAGAAGTCTTATAGCTACATTTTCTTCAGGAAATTTCCTAAAGTCTGAGGACAGAAGGTACCCATCAGATAATCAGAAGTGGAAAGCAATAATTATCGTCAAAACCTTGTAATTAAGTTTTATGTTTTTATTTAAATACTGATTTTAGAGGTGGTATTTAATCCCTAATTAATTTTATACAAGAAATGCAAGGGAATAGAATTTAAAAAAAATCTTACTACCTCAGCTGGAACTCAAACCTGGGTCTCCTGCCTTCCGGACAGTAATGCTGACCATTACACCACCGAGTCTAGCTAGATAATCTCTTCCACTTCCCGTACTTTACTCCCAGTCTAAACCCCTTAGTAAGATGAATATATTGTCTTGTGCTCAAAAGAGGTAACATTGTCGGCTATTTGTTAGACTCTCATTTTTTTCCTATATTTTTTTTTTTTTAATGATTTTAGTTCGAGCAGGAGACCCCGGTACGAATCCCAGCTGAGATTCTATTCCCTTGCATTTCTTGTAATATAAGGTCTGCAAATAATAATTTATCCAGAAAAAGTGAAATACCCTAATTTTCTTCAGATTTTATTTCTTGAATGTTCTTTATTTTTGAAATTTATGCTAAGGACCAATAAATAATGATAAAAAAAACTACAAAAATTTGTATTGGGTTTTATTAAAGAATGATACAAATTTGTACATTCATTATTAGTAATCTCTTCCACAATCAGATATTAATAAACAAGTATCCGGTGTACATTCTTCGGTGCAAAAAATAAATTCATTTGATGGCATGCCACTCATAACATACGTTGTGACAAAGTAACATAATAGCACATAGTACACATTTCACTCCTTGCTTACTTATGAACATATCTACTAAGATACATTTGACTTTCATATAACAAATATCAATTAATTTCTTTAAAAACTTCAAGTGATATTTAACATATATTGAAATTTAAAAAATTAAAGGAAAAAAAATCAATCAGCCGAGTGTATGTTTTAAGTAAGGCAACATTTTCAATAGACTACAAGACTACAAATAGCACATAGTACACATTTCACTCCTTGCTTACTTATGAACATATCTACTAAGATACATTTGACTTTCATATAACAAATATCAATTAATTTCTTTAAAAACTTCAAGTGATATTTAACATATATTGAAATTTAAAAAATTAAAGGAAAAAAAATCAATCAGCCGAGTGTATGTTTTAAGTAAGGCAACATTTTCAATAGACTACAAGACTACAAATAGCTACTTTATAAAATTTTATAGTTATATATATATNTTTTTTTTTTTTTTTTTTTTTTTTTTTTAAAGTGCTTCAGCACAACAATTGTTTAATTTTACAGAGATAGAGAGTTAAATGGAAAGGGAGAGGAATATATGAATAAGAGATTGGGATATTTTAAAAAAAATTAAATTGCTAATATTTGTGCAAAGGATGAAAAAAACCACATTTCATTTTTTATCTGTGATATTAAAATTAAATTGTGAAATCTTTACAAATTTTTAGAAAACCTTAAGAGTAAAATCCCCTTATGAACTAAGACACTGAAAATCACATTTAAATTGGTTTAAAAAAAAAAGGTATTTTAATAGGATAAAAAATGTATTTTGTCGTAACTTTGATAAATGAACTATTCTCAAATGTAAAATTAAAAAGCTGAAGAATTTAGGAGCTATAATAAATTAATTTATCAACTTATTTCTTCATCAATCCTAATATAAGAGGTTAATTTCATAAAAATTCAACAAAGACCTAAAATCCGATGTCTCTCAAACAACCTTAAATACAATTATAAAAAAGGATTTTTAAAAGTTATCTTTAGCAACTTATTTTAAGTTGTTAAAAATTGTTAGTTTAATGTAATTAGATGTTCAGTTACTATTAAAACTTAAGAATAAATTGTTTTATATTATTTTATTGTAAGGCCCTAATAAATTAGTATTTATTATCGTAAGACCCTCTGCCTATCAAGAAATAGATGCAACTCAAGTTTATTAATTTTTAATCATTACTTTATAATCATCCACTAAAGAAAAAAATTTATTTCAAATTAAGAAAAAAAAAGTGTTGTAAGTGATTTTTTGTGACTATCTAAAACCTTGAATTAATAGGTCCTATTGATGGTGTTTGTTAAATAACTTATCATTTCAGTAAGTTATTGAAAATTGTGTAAAACTGAAAAAGATCCATAAACTGAATAACTGAAAACAGCAATAAACTGAATATGTGTTCACCTTTTATAAGCTATGTATGAAGTAAAGCATAAAAGAAAGATCCTACTACTAAAAAAAAAAAAAAAAATTAAATATCAGTATATTGTTATATACCATATAAGGTAAGGCAAAGGAAAAAGCTATTTTGAGGTGTTCAAAATTTATTGCAATGATTGAGTAGGTGTCCATTTTCCTCAGTAAAAATGGAGGTGTAATTTCCAAACTATCAAGGAAAAGTGTCAAAATTTTCATATAAATATAGTTATTGTAAACATTTGTGTAATGGTCTCCTTATTCTGCTGCCAAAGAAGATAAAGAATCTTAGAATCCAATAATACTGGTATCAATAAAATATAGAATACAAAACTGTCCACATCTCAATACTCAAAATATCACTGTTATTGTGTTAGATTTATTATCTGATATTAAAATGAATAATTCAAGATAAAAATAAAATTTGAAAATATTTGATTGAATTAGTTTTTTTTCCCCCCTTCTTTACAGTCACTGAGACAAAGAAGGACCACTGATCAGTTGATCCTCAGGACCTTTAGGTCACCACCTAAGTCAGCCAATATGACTCTCCGCTTTCTCCTAGTTTACTATGCAATAAATCTAAATGCCCAACCAACCATAGATTATTCCTTACTAAAAATACAATCAATGCCAATGAGAGTCAAGCCCTACTATATCATGAAGCTATGAAGAGAAATATTATAACTCTCTCAATATAAGACATTTTTCAGTTTACTGGAGAGAACCTTTCTAAGGGAGTAAACCTGTACAAAAAAATGCAAGTCCTCAAAGGTTATCATGAATAGAACCAATTAACACTTATTTATCCTTACCACGTGTGTGTAATAAGATTTGAGGCCTTACTAAGCACACATTTATATTCTTATATAATTTGGCTAAAATCTGAGGGTCTGCTAGAGAAAAAGTCAGGGAAGTCAAGAGTATTTAAGCTATAAAAATACCTGCCCTGAGAGAAAATATTTCAATAATATTATCAAAATTAGTCCTTACTTTACTCAATCAAATATTTAATTTATTTCTTGCAAATTAAATTAAAAACACATTTGTTACAGGAAAGGTAAGGATTATACAATTTAACCATAGCAAATAAAGAATTATGAATCTGGAAAATTCTGTCCCTTCAAGCTTGATGACCTACAACTTCTTGACCAATATATGGTAGGTCCCTCAACTGAGTTAATGTGAAGCACAGTATAACAATAAATACAATATGAGCACATAGGCAATGTAAGAAGCAAAAGTAAATTAAATAGTACAAACATTAATTAAAAATAAAAACAAACTTAAATGCAATGGTGTAGTGTCCAAAGAGCTAGGATAGGGTACCCAAAAAAGAACTAATCTATCCTAGCCAGTCAAAATTTAATCAGGTGTACAGTAATAAAAAATACAAATATTCCAAAGACAAAGGGATGTGCTTTAAATATAATGCAATAAATTGTGCTTCAGAGATTATTTACAAATTAAGTAGATACAAATATGTTTAAAAAATTCAAAAAGACACAGAAAAATAATAATTAATTAAATCTGATAAAAGAAGCAGAAAAACAAACAAACAAAAAAAAAAAACAAATTTCTTTACGAGGATAGCTTTGTTACAGAACCCTTAAATGTGAAATTCTATAGTGAGGCTCTATATATATATATATATATATATATTTCAGTCATAACTGGAAAAAAAACTTAAAAAAAAAANACTAAAATTATCAATCTTTTAAATGAATATAAATAATAACTAAACCCTTACAAATAAATTATTTATTTATTCTAATTCAGTAACAAAATAAATTGGAATAAATAAGAAAATACTTCTTATCAGAGACTTTAAAAAATTCACACATTTGCTTTAAAAAAAAAAGAATTAGTTTAGTACTGCAAGTACTTGTTAGACTCAGACATCTAAATGAATTATTATGAACATTACAACCCATTTGCCGATTTAAAAAAATACCAAACCTTTATTTTAAAAAAATAACTTCATAGTCTAATAAAAATTTTCATTCTAGCATCAAGCAGTAAAAAATTGAATGCATTCTAGAATAAGCATGCTATAAAATTAGGCGGGGGATCCAGATATTCACATAGGAAGATATTTGATATTTATTAAATGTATATATATTAGAATCTATCTGTATATCATTAGTATTTGTTAAGCTTAGTATTTGAAGTAATTAGTATCACTTCATCTGTGCCATCTCAATGGGCCCCATATATAAATCATATTATAGAAAAAAATAATTTTTTTTTTTTTTTTAAACGAGGCAACAAGAATTTTGAGTTAAATCACATATATCAGGAAAATACTGTCACTCTTTTACCATACCATCATAATTACAAGCTTTACAAGAGAGTATTATTCTAATACGGTGCATAAAATGAGTGATCACAACTGATCAACAATTTCAGCAAGTTGTCTATAATTAACCAGCAGATACTTAGTTTATAACAGCCTAAAGTAAATTTCAACATATACTGGTTGCAGCTAAATTAATTTTTAAAAAAATTGGAACGGATTTTTATTATACAAACATAATTATAATATAAGAACTATCATCGAAAGTGATATGTTGAGATGTCCATTCATACAAACATTTAGAAACTCTCATACGTGGGAAGATTAGTCAGTACTTCATGAGCCAATATAACACTAAACAAGAGGTTTTAAGGCATTCTACAAATATTTAGTCTGCACTAGTCAAGTGGCAGTGGTGACAGGTGTCAAGTATCAAATTTAAAGCAATTACATGTGCCGCCAACCAATTTAACACATTTTTTCCTCATTTTTTAAAAACTACATTAAATGTAACAAGCTGCAACCTAACATTAGTCAATTACTAGGTATATTTATACCTCAATTGCTTACAAATACTGTATAAATATATGATAATTTGTATACTACCATCATACAACCTGTTTCCTTATATTTGTACAATATTATTAAATATTAAAGCTTCATTTAGTCATTTTTTTTTTTTTTTCATATTTGTAAAAATCTGAAACTGACATTTGTTGTGAGATAAAAACACCTCAATACTCAACTCCAGTTTATCTGAAGTATATAGTTTCTACAAACCACGTGTACACCCTGCTTGCAACTAGTTGTGTTTATTTATTTTTGATAAAACAATATGGTTATACTGACTATAGAAATATGCAAAAATTGAAACTGCAAATTCTTTGTTCTAATTTCTATACTAAATATTTACCTTCACAATGAATATTTGTGAGCTTGATAAAAAAACTAGTGAATAAAATTTTTTTTAAATCTCACTATTACAATAAATTTAGCCAGCTATGTAATAAATTGGAAACAATTACTTTAGTTGGAAAGAATTTAAGATTGTATAGAAAAAAATTGACCACATTATTCATTACAAAAGCCATTTATTCAGTAAGTTAAGTAAATAAAAACAAAAATACTGCACAAATCAAATGATAAATTTACAGGAAAAAATCAACAATTATGTCTGAAATTGCAAGCAATATATTAAGCTTAGTTTAAATCAGGCACTTGGGCGTAAAATATGTCATCTTTTCTGACAATTTCATGAACTGAACTTTTGACACTTAAGAGCTTTTTGTGCTGATTTTTTAGGAAATCTTTAGTGATATTAAACTTCTTTTATGAATAAAATATGATTTAAAATTTTCCCTAGCTTGATTTCCTCAAAATCTATGATGTTGAGCTTCAAGAAAATAGAAGTTGCTAAATTCTAAACGACAGCTGTCATAAAACATCTTTTATACCTTAGCACCTAAAGTTCAGGAGCAATTTTTAATAATATTATTCTTTGTTATCTCATGTGTTGTGTTATTTTTTAAAGAAACCAATATCTCTGTTCAGCTGTGCTAAAAGTAGAAGAAACCAATTTAAAAGGCTAAATGTACATGCCTTATATTATTTTTATGAAACTTATATTATTAAAATATGAAACTGAGCACTTCTGAATCTTTATCATATTTACTTATAACAATTAAATATCATTTGAAAGAATATTTTCAAAAATTTAAGGCTTTCTTTAATAATTAAGACCTGGTTTACCGGTATGAAATCAGTAATATAATCCGGGCTTCAATAATATATTAAGGATTTCTTAAGAAGTTGGGGTCAAAACAATGTAAAATATTTGGAAAACTGAAAGGCTCAAAAAATAAGGAAACATTTTTCAGTCTACTAATAGAAAAATAATTGTTATTGTTAGTTAAATTATTCATAATTTTCGATGAGCTCATTGAAAAGTAAATTGTCTAATGTCACTATAAGTAGAAGTGACATAATGTGCCAGATTTATGCAAAACTTTTAGGTAACTCTTTGAAGTTTCCACTTGAGATTTCTCCCTTTCATTTTGCCATTTATAATGATATTATATTTATCATAAAATGCCCATTCTACTTTTCCAATAATATGTATTTACATGTAGTGCTGTTTTAAAATAAGAATTGAAGCAGCTCAGAATCCTTGTAATAATCATAAATCCAGAAGACAATATTTTTTTTTATACTAACAATTTAATTCATTATGAGTCTTAACAAAGTAAATATATCTGAAGATCAAATTTTATTTAAATAATTAAAAATATAACACTAAAATTATCAATCTTTTAAATGAATATAAATAATAACTAAACCCTTACAAATAAATTATTTATTTATTCTAATTCAGTAACAAAATAAATTGGAATAAATAAGAAAATACTTCTTATCAGAGACTTTAAAAAATTCACACATTTGCTTTAAAAAAAAAAGAATTAGTTTAGTACTGCAAGTACTTGTTAGACTCAGACATCTAAATGAATTATTATGAACATTACAACCCATTTGCCGATTTAAAAAAATACCAAACCTTTATTTTAAAAAAATAACTTCATAGTCTAATAAAAATTTTCATTCTAGCATCAAGCAGTAAAAAATTGAATGCATTCTAGAATAAGCATGCTATAAAATTAGGCGGGGGATCCAGATATTCACATAGGAAGATATTTGATATTTATTAAATGTATATATATTAGAATCTATCTGTATATCATTAGTATTTGTTAAGCTTAGTATTTGAAGTAATTAGTATCACTTCATCTGTGCCATCTCAATGGGCCCCATCGGATTTCAGACCAAGGGGACCTAAGGATAAGCAAAGAATCAACTAATAAGAATTCAGTTTTATTATATTAAAATAATATTTTTTTCAAGCAGAAGTTGAGGAACATTAGATACTATTCTCAAACCAATTCTTAAATGTTAGAGCACAGAGAGCAGACAAATATGAGAATAGAACTGACAAAAGTTTTAAAGGGAAAAATGAGTAAGAAAAATCAGAGATCCAAAGAATTGATTAGTGATGATGAATGATAAGCGACTCATTCGAATAAGATTTCTTTATCATGTGTCATGTCTTAAAGCAAAATATGAAGTTTTTTTTTTTTCAAAATAAGAACACACCTTCCTCAATTTTGATGTTATGTATACAAATATGGGTTAAAGGGAGAGTAGTAAAATAGTGAAATTTCGACTCCGCAAGTAAGAGGGTCACAGGAGATATCTATGCAATCTATGCTATATAAAATTTTAAATGTTTTTGAGGCAGGTATCATAGGAGTATGCATATTTAACAGAAACTTGACATCAGTAATACGAGCTAAAATCTCTTCAGGAGTGTAGACATGAAACTTTTAGTCCACTTGAAATTATCTCTCAGTTGATAGTTTATTTTGAAAATTTAATTGCTTTTAACCATGGCATTCTACAAACATGTATCACCTATTAAAGAGTAGTTGCATAATATTTTGGATTCTGGACTCTTTTTAATAGAGGACTTGCAGTTTGCAATGTATTAATACGGATAAATCTGCATTTTGTTAAATTTAGGGGATAGTTAAATCAAAACTATTTTATATAACTTAAAACAAAATAGAGCTTGAATAAGGAAGTTTTTGTCCTTCCCTTATTTTTATATTCCATACATGTGAAAGGGAACAA
This sequence comes from Oncopeltus fasciatus, assembly GCA_000696205.2. Taxonomy (NCBI): domain Eukaryota; kingdom Metazoa; phylum Arthropoda; class Insecta; order Hemiptera; family Lygaeidae; genus Oncopeltus; species Oncopeltus fasciatus. The sequence continues at coordinate 619,864 of KZ806947.1, forward strand.
TTTAAAATAAATAAACACATGTTTATAAACACAAATAAAAACACCTATAAAGATAGTAATGCAAAGGAAACAGATTTTTAAGAAATGTAGCACATATGCAAGTAACATTTAACTAAAAAAGATTCCTTAGATTATATAGGAATGTCAGTTTATCTACTTTTCCAAAACTTTAAATAAAATTAAACTCCACCACCTAACTAAGCATATCTTTGTTGTGTGCTAAAATTGAACTACTTAGTAAATTAAATAGGAAACAATGGCATTTTCACAGCTATCATAGAATGACATAACAGATTTAGTTTACTAATGAAAAATTATTTCTAAAACATGCATCAAGAAAGTGGTCCACAATTATCGAACTGGACGGGATAATGGTGCCTCACAAAAGCAACACCAGTTAAACATTGTAGTAGGTTTGTGAGATTACCTCCAATAACTTTTATCATAGAACTCAGAATGTAATAAAGTATGATGGAATAGGAAAAAAAAGTTTCCTTTATAGGGCTAATACATTTAACAACATATATATTAGGAATTTGTCCAGAACTAATCTGCCAAGTAATTTTCTTTAAAAGAATGATAAATTAAATACATATAAATTCCTCAATGTGTCTTCTAAACAAAGTTTAACTCTGGTGGAATAGGGAAATAAGAAATAAACTAAAAAACAGTAAGACTTTAAATGGTTAAATAAAAGTAAAGCTATAAGGAAACATAACTAAAATGAATTAATTGTAACATAGAATAAGTTGTGGTTCAACTAAAAATGAATATCAGAAAATTAGGTAAAGATTTTATATCTTCACAATGCTACCATCATATGTGATGCACATATTTTGTCAACAACAGTGAACCAAAAATATTTGTACTCGTCATTCAAAGCTCATTTTTGTCAACGCAAATAGCCTATACCTTAACCAGCTGAATAAAAAAATACTCTCTTTCTTTTTTGAGAAGTTAAGGACCAGCAATAATTTTTTTACAATGTTCCTTTCTTTAAGTATTCCTTCTCAAAAGAAGTTTAGTTTATTTGGTTTAATAATAAAACTATGGAATTGAACCAAGCCCATAAAAAATTAATCCAAGACAATTTTACATTTATAATTTCAAATGACATAGAGTCTGAAAATTAAAAAAAAATTTTTCTTAAACCATGTATCACCAATTTTCCAAGCCTACTGAACCTAATTCAAAACTAACAATTGAAATTAAAAATTTTAAAGTTACTAAATGGTAAATGCAACTGACAAAATAATTAATTAACCATTTCAACATCTATTCATTTTTTTAAGTTTATATTATTGGTTCAACACATTTTGGTAGAATCTCTTCTAGTTACATAACAAATAAAAGCACTCATGACACGCTAAACCAGGTGTTCTGAAAATATAGGTACTGTTATTATGATAATAATATACAATAATAAATCAAAGTGAAAAATATGCAGTTTTCATATTTTTTTTATTTTAATTATTCAGAAAGAAAAAACTAATTTTGGCAGTAAAACAAAATATATTAACAAGTTTTAGAAAATTACCTGACAGAATTGTTCATATGTAATGAAATGTAATAATTTCAATTTCTATAACAGGTCAATAAACAATTTCATTAACAATCATAAACAATTAGATACAATAAAGTTTACACACCTTCACAAAATGGCTTTAAAAATAAATTATTTAAAAATGTAAAAAACATTTAAAATTACATAAATCAATATGTAAATTTGGTTTATACAATATAAATATTTAGCTTATATAATCAATAGAAAAATGTAATGAAAAAGTCTACAAATATTTCATAGTGAATTCGCTACAACATAAATTCGACAATCACTTATTTATGAGATGACGTCAAGGTGTACACTGGTGGTAGACTAAGAGTGGTTCTCACACCACACATTAAATCACACATACCATCAAGAGAAACCCCACAGTCTGCATCTTCAAATGTATCAAAATTGTGTTCTTGCCATGTAAAAATGTAGTAATTATCATACAAAACATATTTCATCAAGACAACAATCTTACTGATTCAACTTACCTGAATTTATTTACATTTTCAAAGAGGTTCTTTCTCTGTGAACTCTTCATCACTCTTTAAAAGATTAAAATGAATGTAAACATATGCTGGTGAGAGCAGTTTTATTAATTGGGAAAGCAGATGAGACAAAGGCATACTTACCTTGGTTCTTTAACATCCAATAATGGGCTGCAATTTTATAATTTAAATAATATTTTTTTGTCATTAACAAAGAGTAAAACCCAAATAACTTCAATTTCTGTCATATGTTTTATAAGTCAAATGTCACCAAGTTTTATCAATCAATAATCACCCAATGAATTAGTATTAGATTACATAAAAGAAATTATAAAAGAGAGAGAGAGAGAGAGAGAGAGAGAGAGCAGACTATGTGGATTCAAGAATGATGAGGAGTGTCACAAAATTTGTTAACTACATAGGAAGGCTTCAAAATATTCTTAATAATGCATATATATTTATAACACAAGCAGCACATTGACTGCAGGTTCTCTCGTCCAAACAGAAGGGCTTATTCGAAAAACATGTAAGCAAAATTTATTAAATTTGGAATAATTCATTTTAAGAGGAGGGTGGTAGGAGATTCAGAAATCTAGTGCTTTGGGTCAAGAATTGTCCCAATTATATAAGCTTCCATTCAGAAATATAGTTTTATCAAAAAGATATTCAAGATGTTCTTCGACTAAGCTCTTCATCCAATAAGTTCATTTGAAATGAACTAACTTATAAAACTATTTATGCATTTGCTATTAGCAGAAAGCAAATTACCACTAGAGATAGAAATACAACTGTATAAAATCTCATACATATATTTTTTTTTTCTTAGAGTATGAAAACTTAAAAGTTTAATTTTTTTTTTTTATCAGCTTTAATTTTTTTTTTTGTAACTTTCAAAACATTTTTCATGCTTTTTGTTACCTTAAAAGTAGAAGACGGCTAAATCCTAGTGTAGATGGTTTTAAAATTTCATAAGAAAATCTACAGTATTGTCTTTTCATTTTAATGCATAGATTTTTGGGATAATGATCCCATTGAGCTCGTAACAGAGCAAGCTATTCTTCACTTTATGTCATATAAAATGCTGTACTTTAAAAAATACTTAAAACTAATTTCTTGGGGGATATATTAGAGAAAAAAAAACAGAAGGCTAAGGTAATCTAAAACATACTTTACAATTTCAATATCTTTACAAATAATGTGTACGTTGTGCCCAGTATCAGAAGGCCCCTCAGAGCTGTCCTAAAACACTCAAAATACTTAAACAGAAACTGTTTTAGGACAGGTTTGAGGGGCCTTCAGATATTGGGCATACTGTAACTGCACCACGATTCGAAAAGACAAGAATTTTAGGAAATTATTGATCTCTTTATCTAATTTCGACTAAGTTATACCAAAGAAAGATGTAATAAAGCACTATTCTATAACTTACATATATCCAAAATGATATATTTTAGGATAAATATAACTTTTAAATCTATGTTTTTACTGTAGGAACAGGGCACAAAGGAAGTGAGATAAGCTCTGAATTCAATTTGTTATAGAAAATTGCATTACAATTTTTATTGAAGTGTAAGCAATATCTACAATTAAACTTTACTTCTGACTCAGTATTGATTTCAAAGCAGACATACCATTAGGACTTTCTTAATTACAGGTTCTTTTTTTCTTTATTTTTCAATGACAAAAATCGTTTTATACAATAAGGCAGAGAGAAATTGCATTTCTTTTCATTCAGTCATTTAATAAGAGCAGGTTCACAATCCTTAACTACTTGTGTAAATTACTCTATATAATTTATTTATATTAAACAAATTAGGGTCCTTTGAAATACAGAGCACTAAGTTTTTGCATATAATAGAACATCTGTTTTTGTAACATTTGAGATCTGTTCTCTCTATTGGTCTCTGAGTCTGATTGATTCTGAATTTATTTATGACAAAGAATTTACTAAGAGAAACAAATGTTAATAACGAGGACTTAAGACTTGCACCCTTAAATTAAGCTAATTTTCTTGAATTAGACAGTATTAACTTCTAAAAAGGCTCCCTGACTAGATATTATTCTTATATTATGATATCAGATGACAGAGGCTGGCCTTGAACAAGATAGTGCAATATTAATTTTTATTGGTGAGAATTTCAAGATATGAATCCCAGGATAGGAACATAATTGCCTATCAAAACTTTATTAGAGTATTGAACTTGAAGAATATCAGAAAATAGAGCCAATTCTTGTACTTTCCTATGCAAAAATGATGTATAATACATATACAATATGTTAGTTGACCGTTGATATCGTATTGGAGAAAATGGTTGTTATTCGGTCAATGAGTTTATTAAAAAAATATATTTGTGAATCAAAAAGTTTTTATTATGGCTGATATTTTTGCTAAAATTTCTGTCTGTGTAATAAAAAGCAAAAAAAAAAAAAAAAAAAAAAAGTTGGTCTCAGAGGAGCATCCTAATCTAAGCAGATTCCTCTTATTTCATTAAAGATGGATATAAATAAAAGTAAATTATAAAATTTCATTTGCAAGCCTGAGAAAACAATAAGTGTAAAAGGTATGTCCTCTAAAATTTGTTCTATTCAAGCCTTGCTATAAACTCCACCTTCCCTGATCGATTTCAGTGCAAACAGAATATTGATATATATATATATAAATTTTAACGAACCATAATTTTAGCTCTTAGGACCATATTATCTAATGTAGGATTAGTTTAAATTTTCCAAAAGCTGAGACAGGTTACGGTGCAAAAATTAATAATGCTATAAAAATAAGAGTATTAAATAAATTATTAAAATTATATTTAATTATCATTTTAAATCTAAACATACTATAGGTATAACGAAAAATGTGAGAAGTATTATGTAAGCTAACTCATGAGTGAAAATTAATAAGTGCTGCTTGGATAGGAAAAACTAAAAGGGAAAAAGGTTTGGGGTGAAGCAAGAGGGAGTAATGAGAAGGAAAGTAGTGCTTTTCAATTGACCTGTGGTATTATAACATGTAAATTTGGAGAACACGACTTATGAGCCATGGGGTAAGACAATAATTGTAAAGTATTGTAAGAATAATTTTTGTTTAAGAATATTAAAAATATTAGTGTACGTGTAAGAAAAATGTTCATTTTTCAAAGTTTGATGCAGTTGTTATAAGGGTAAATTTGTCAAAATCAAGCGTGATGTCAGCAAAAGTGCTTTATGATTTCATCAATTTATTTTATTTTATCATTTTAAAAATATAACCACTGCCCTTGCTAAACACTTTTCTCGAACTTGCAGATCACGATAGCACAAGTCAATTAATCCTCCCAAACTACTTCCTACTGTTTCCTTTTTCTTTATCCAAGCACCACTAATTAAATCTATCAATCATGAGTTAGCCCACATGCTGTGTGCGGCTCACTCTATTTATCTATCTATCTCTATCTCCCTTCAATACCCTGGGTTATGTTTTGTAGCATAGTTTTTTTTTTTTTTTTTCACAGCCTAGACTTTTCTCTTCTAGGCTCTCTGGCTGTAAATTTAGATTGATTTTTGGTTCACAAATGTGTTTTTGTTCAAAACTCATAGACTGAATTTCAACCAATTTATCCACTATGATATATGTTATGCACAGGACCTGAAATATCCTGAATTAAATAAAAACTATTCTTTATCTCGGAAAAACAAAGAGAGGAAACCATCTAATTGAAATGAAAGTAATAAATTAATTTTTCTTTAAATTATGTTGATATATGTATGAGGCTAATTAGTCTTAACAACTTCAAATTTCTTACACCAAAATATAATTTAGTCCACATGAGTAATATTTTATTCTATAATAAATTTTGTTTAGTAACAGAAGGGGAAAAAAAGCACAATTTATCTATATAATTTTTATTTTTAATCAGCCTAGGCTGAGGATCATTGAGTTCTGTTTCTTAAATNATAAATAAAAATATAAGATGTTTGGCACTATATGCAAGTCAGAAACAGTGACTGTAAAAACAATCAATTTCTAGAGAGCATATAAAGGTTTCAATACCTATAAAGAAATTTAGAGAAAAAATAAAATCTTAACTTATAAATTATCATTTATTTTTTAATAAGAATGTTTACTAGAATATAAATACATTGGAATGTATGCATTATGTTTGCCAATCCATGTGTGTTAATTGACAGGATTAATATTATTATATTGAATTATTGGTAGCTGTAGATTTTTAATATTTTGATAGATAGGTTTTTGCTGTTTTTTTTTAATTGCTAAAATATTTTTGGATGTTATTTATGAAGGCTTTACAATGCATCCAGTTGCTGGACTTACGTCATTTTGATTGATCAACCATGAGATGCATTTTGGTACTGGTTTCTAATGGGAACAATTAAACAGAAAAGGTAAATATATTTTTTCTCTTAATCAAATGTGGGACTGACCAAAAAGATAATAATGGAAGTTCATGACCTAATCAGGTTGTATTGGCTAAATAAAATAAATATTTAATTTTCAATTACAGACTAGATGTTATTACTTATGACAAATATTGATTATATAATTCTGTCATGTTTATTATTGTCAGTTTATTGCTGTAATAGCTGTCAGCTATTATCATAGCTATGATATAATAATATGAGGATTTTACATCAGTAATATAATTAGTTGCTTTATATTTTGTCAACAATAATAAATATTTAGTTACTTTTAGAAAGTTATTTTTGACTTCTTTTGTTATTTTTTAGAGCTATGATGACTTAATTGGCTGAATATAATCAAAGGATATAACAGAGTATAAGGGGGGTTAAACATATTTTAATGAATAAAAAATACTTGAAAATGTTAAAGCTAATATGCCTCCTATATACATAAGAATATAATATCGTAAGATCTGAGTTCTCGAATAAATAAAATATCATTCAATAGTACGTTAAAAAATATTTAAGCATGTTTACATAGGCTTCCTGGTCACTAGGAATATTTATAAATACTCCTTCAGGGCTTGACAATGTAGAAAAGTTACTTCTACTTTCAGCCCTAAAGAAGCCATCACATGATGTGCGAAAGCTCGGCAAAAAGTAACTTTCCTGCATGTTCCAGCCCGGGAGAAGTATTTATGAATATTTAAGCTTAGGATGATCCAGTAAGCTGATCCATATTTACCTATAACTATAGGAAATGGGTTCAGGTACATCTATCCAGTTGAGAAAGCTGCAAAGTATTGAGTTCTCAAGGTACGGATCCCAATAAAGGGTTAAATAATTTTTTCTGATAACAAAACAGTTTAATTTTTTATAAACATGTACACTCTATCAAAATGAAAAATTACAGATCAGCAGGCAGACAAACTAAAGAAATAACTTTGATCCTTACAAAATCTGGCCATAAAAAGATATTTTTAAATCTCATTGAACTTCGTTCATTTAATAAATATGGAATCAAATTTTATTATCTGCTTTTGTTTATATTATCAAGTCATCCAGGATTTCCTTATATTAGCATAATAGAAGAAAAAACTTAAGTGAGCAGAAAATGTTATATATTTACTCATTGCATTTACTAACTCATCATAATTTCTCCTGTTGAATTTCAATTCCATGAGTAAGGCTTCTAACCCAGGAATTTAAGTGTTAAAAACCACAGGCTGCCAGATAGAAGCAACAGTAAAATTTTAACTTGATAGCTGTTCTGTTGTTCTCTACAGCCATTACTGTCAATATAAACAGTAAGACCAATAAAGCAGTTTACAAGGAGAAGAAAATTCTAGCCATATGAAACAGATAGAGACTAAGAGAGATGGAGACTGGATCATTTATTCAGTATTCAGCTCTTAAATTTATTTTGAAAAAGTTTTTTTTTTTTTAAATAATCAATAGGATAGTTAAGTAATCGAAAAATAAGTAATCAATAGGATAGTACAGTTTTATATCTATGATCAGAAACCAATACTTCTCAACTTGAGGAATTTAAAACATGAACAACCATAGCTAATGAATATATTTTTATTTTAATAAATTGAAAATATTTATTCAGTATTTATATTCTTTTCTTAAATAAAGGTCAGCATGAAACAAACAAAAATTGCATTATACTGCAAAATAAAGTTAGATTGACACAGTGGCACAAAATTAGACGCGATTTACGTATTTTGCTATTATCTCTCAATCCTAGTCAAGTCACTTTCCTCTAATAAAAGTTATTGGTCGGAAGTTACCATGCCTAGGGGAAGGACACTAGGAGTATTCATACAAACTAGTTTTGATAAATAAATTTTAAAAAATTAGAAGCTGCTTCCTACTTCAAAATCATTTCTCTATTATTAAAAATTAATTAATTGGATAAAGTATTGTATGAATACTCTAAATTTCGTACATATTTCTGAAGACTATACATAAAGTAGTAAAATTTCACCCCACTGTACTGTGTTTTTCATTCTGAGTAATTCATAAGAGCTACTGAGCATATTATCACAACACATTCTTCATTTAATAATTAATACTTAAAAAACTACATATCTGCATTTGCACAAGTAGGAAGGATTATTAAATGTTGATTTATTTTTTAAATAGGAATATTCCTTCCTTTAAAAAAAAAATCAGTGTAAATTATTTTTATCTGTATATTTTATAAAGAAGTTTTTCTTAGAGAGAAGAACCTTTTTATTATTATTATGAAGTTGGTAAAAGGATAAAATAACAATAGATATTTATGAACTGTAATAACTATTCTTCAGAGTTTAACTTATTACTTTGAATTTTTTTATTTTGTGTGAGTGTGAGAGTGTAAGTTTATACATTTTAGTTGGCACTAGATAACTTAAAATGAGGTTAAAAAAATCTTGAGTTTATTAACAAATAACCAACATTTAAAAGAACTACTAAAAAGGTTCATACAAAATCTAAAAAATTACTATTAGAAAAAAATTAGAATTAAAATTCTGAATAATTCATAAAATTTAAAATAAAATCAAGCACTTAAAATTATTTACACCATTCTTGGACATAACAGCTCTTAATATAATGGAAAATTAAATGAATTGGTGAGAATTTAAAAGAACTAATCCTACAGAATTATTAGACATTTTCTTTTATGATAAAGCAATTAAATAAATTACTTTTTTTTATGTCAGCATTTCTGATTTTATCTATTGACCAGTTTTGCCTGACACTTCACAAAAATGTATTACTTTATTGAGCAATTATTTATCAATATTTTATTCTATGACTTTGACTAAAGTAGTAAAGAGCAAAAATTAACACTTGAATTCATCAGACACACTCTTGATTCTTGGTGGGTTTAACAAATCATCAAATTCTCAATCATTTACAAGAAAAAATGAAAAATAATTTAGATGAACATTCTTGAGGTTTCGATGTTCTTACATGGGAATGATTTCTTCATTTACAGCTGTTAATGGAAAATTTATGATACCAGAAATTATATCACTTCACAGCATTTTTTAATTAATGGAGTTATCTTGTTACTCGAAGAATACAATATATTACAGGCTCATTTTGGAGTAGAATCATTTTATAGCGACAGTGAAGCAGTAATTGTTTTATTCTGCCTTCACTTTATCTTCACAAATGCAAATTTTTTCATAAAAAGAAAAATATATGTCAGTGAGGAATCCATATAGAAACGATTTCCTCACACACAAATTTGAGTTTTGCTAGCTGTGTAGCACAAATTTGTACAAATGTGAACATGGTTTAACATATATTTTACAACTTTATAGACAAAGGCACAAAAATAAAACAATTGCAAAAATATAGCTCAATGGCATCAATGCTAATTGGATGAAAAAAAAAAATTATTTTATTATTTGTATATTAGATTGTTGGGCCAATCACAGATTTCATTTCACAAAATTGAATTCACTTCATGGCCTGTATTTGATAATTATAACAAAACAATACTATAGGTACACACACACACACACTTATATATATATATATATATATATATATATATATATTGATAATAAACATAATACCCAAACAACATTTCCTTTATTCTTATTCATAATTTTGTTAATTTATTTTTAGAAGTCAAATTGGTATACCATCTTCATCTAGGGGAAGTATGACAAAAAGGTGACAGATTTAATAATTACCATTTAATGGGATTTAAACTTGGTTTTTTTTAGCCACTAGGAATCAACAGGATTTAGAACCAAGAATCAACTCTAAATTACAACTAATGAATATATTTTTAAATATTTATACCAATGTTTTTTACAACTATTATAATAAATATTAAAATTAATGACTTATTTTTGATTAGGGTATAATATAGCAAATGAGTGCCAATTTAATACTACTAATTTAAAAAATATTTTTAGAATATTTCTCATTAGGGAACATAAACTCACTTAGGTCTTGGAAAAATGAAAAAAAGGTAATTTATGAGTTGGCAACTCAGTCTAAAAAAAAGAAATGGACTAATTTTTCTTTTCATATATCTTTCATTATATTTACCAAGTATATAATCAAGAAGAATTGTAAAATAAAAGGTCCTACAATGGAAATGGGAACCCAATTTCTTAAACCTATTTTTTTCTTGACTTCAAATTTTTGTTGATAATTAACACAATTTCCTGTGCAATTAAATATAATAACTAAAATGATAATACATTTATGACAAAAAAAATTAACTCCAAAATAAATAATCTGGGACCCCAGGGCTGCTAGATCATTAGAGCTTCACCATGGGAATTGTTACACACTAATGAAGGAAACAATATAGAAATGTTTAACAAGTATTCATTTTTTGTCATACTCCAATCTGATTATGAGAGGAATACCATTTATATATATATATATGCAGTAAGTTAAGTTTGAAATTTTTATTATAATTCAGACTGTATAAAACATCTTTACACCAACAAATTTCCATTAGTAGCAGATCTATTAATTTTTTATCATGCCTAACAAAATTGAGAATACCTTGCTAATAAACTTCATAAATTACTTCATAATTTTTGTATTTGTAAGTATTGTAATACTTATAACTTTAGTTTGATCATTCTCCACTTTCTAGTAAATTTATATTAGACCAAAACCAAATCTGCAAGCATCCTTTCATTCAAATAATTATTAATTTAAAAACAAAAAGTTTTTCATTTATAGAACAGAATAAAAATAAAACTGAATGCATATGCACTTTTTATAGTTATGGATTTTTCTTTTTGCAGGCCTAAAGTGAATTATTCTGTATTTTTTAAAAAATACTTTCCTCTAATTTAAAAGTCTTTTAATTCTCACTACTTCAGTACAAAACATAAAAGAGAAATAATTATCCTTGATGAACTATAAAAACAATAAATGGTAACTTTTAGTACAACTGAAATAGATCCTTAAACTAGGTACAAATCTGAGAAGTTGTTGGGCAAGAAGAGCTACATTTGGGAGGAAATAATGTAGAGGCAGCTGAGAGAAAGGGGGTCATCTGAGTCTGGTGGGCCGGGGGGTTGGGCTGGCCCCCCGCCCACGGGCTTGACATCATTCAAGCTCGTTTGAGTCAACAAAGTGTCCCCTCACCTCGAGATGAAGAGCAAGGTCGAGGACTAGGTGTGTGAGTGCAGGATGCTCCAGGAGCTCACTCTCAGGGAGTGCTGGCTGGCAGCGGGGCCTTAGTTGCCGGCTCTGTAATAGAGTATTTATCATTTCAGAAAGTTAATTAAATATCCAGTATTTTTGCAAGTTAACAACTCAAGCAGTGGTGTTCCATGGTTCGACTGTGTGTGAGTGTGTAGTTTAGTCGTTTGGTCTTAATCCACTAGTGTTTTACTCAGTGAGGACTAAAGACATCTGTAGCTCAGCATAATCGAGGGAATTAGTTTTTTCTGCGATTTAAGGAAAGTTCTATGAGCAGATTGGATAAAATTTATAAATGTGTATATAAGAGAATAAAATTGTTTTAATGCACACTTGTAGTATTTTTAGCTAGATTAGAGCATTTCTTGTATAGAAAGTATCTTATTGTTATGAAAGTTTTTATTTGTTATAAGTTGTTAATGGAAGCTTTTGGTATTTTATTTTTATTGATAAATTTTGATTTTATATTTATAGCTCGCTATTAAATCTAAATTATAGCACTTGCTTTGGTTCTATTTAACAGTAAATTATCTTGTTAGCAAGTACAAAGAGTTATATCAGAAGGAAACATAATATGTTTTGTATCTTTCGTTATTTTTGTCCCCATTTTCCAAAGAGGTACAAGAGTGACCATGGTAGTTAAAGAAATTTTAAAAATTGAATGAAACTTTATATATATATATATATAAGTCACATATTGTGAAACCCCTACGTAGACTATTATTTTCCCTTAGTATACTACTATTCATGCTGAGACTGTAACATTGTAATAAGCATTCCCAGAATCCCCCACTCTCTACAGTTCCCAGCTCCAGCCTAACACACCTCTCCTCCTTGCAGTTCTCCTGAGTAGCTCGTCCTAGTCACTTCTCCCAGGGTTCGCCCATCCGATGCAGTTGTACCTTTTGTATTAGCTTAAGAGTTAGCAAGTAGTTACGATTGTACCTATTATTTCGGATGTAAAATAAAACATATCTTTTTAAAAACTCAACCGAGTCGAAAAGATATATAACTTATATATA
>KZ806947.1:652206-677972 GCA_000696205.2 Oncopeltus fasciatus
TGATATCGCCTGTCGGGGATGACAGTGTGCTGGTGGACGAGCCCTGATGACTCTGGCTAGCAGCGGGTCGCTGACGTCTGGTTGGTGGTGAATTCAAGGGTGAGGGCTTCCCACCAGCTGAGCGAGTCCTCTTATTACGGCCTTTGTTTGATACCATTATTTGATGGTAGAAACTACCGTGCATTTGAATAAGTTAGAAAGAGAGAGAGAGAGAGAGAGAGAGGAAAAAAAAAAAAAAAAGTTTGAGGCGGCTGGGATCGAACTCGCGCCCGAACGGGCCAAGCCGGGGCTCTCAGGCAGAGACGGCCTTTTATCAGACCCAGCCACGGAGGCTGTCTGACGTCAGAACACTTTCTCACATACTACTCTCAGTTAGGGCTAGCAGTTGGACAGAACGTGTCGTTCCCTCTCCACTGATAACAATTGCACTGTTCACTGTCTAGAGCACTAATTTATATCATGATTACTCACGTATTAATTGATAATTGATGCACACAACGAAGCTGTTCACACAATGGCTGACTAGCACCGACTCTATAACATCAATGTTTATAATATTCTTCTTTTTTTTAAATAAAAATTATAGACAAAGTTCAAACTGAGTATTAGCAACTTTTTCTTGATGAATTATGTAATGGAAAAAAAAATAAGAAAAAAGTGAGTCATGTTTATTAAATGTAAACTAAGCAGATTTTCCATGATTTTAATTAAAGGTTGAAATAAATCTTTGATTATCTTGAAAGTAAAAAAAAAACACTGAAATCAGCTATTCATAAGTTGAAATCACTGAGACTGGTTCAAAGCAGTCGGGAAGGGAGAGATGTGAAGGGGCACTCAAACCTCTAATTTAATTCTGAAAAATTTTTCTTATTATGTTCCTTTCATAAATTTTCATAATGTTTAGAACATTTATATTAAGAAATTATATTTTTAATTTATATTAGGTTCAGTAAATTTTTTCATACCCTTGCTAGTAACAAAGATTTTGATGATTTGACATTAATGCATATGTATTTATATGGTACATATATGGCATTCTAAATTATATACATGCAAAAAATCATGGAACCAATGAAATCATGGAACCAGTGAAAAGCATGATTTCCTTGATAAATTGGCTAAGGCTTTTCTAATAATAAAATCAGTATAATTCATTTTTATGTATCAAAATTTTATTGTATTATAATTATTATTTAACCTTCGGTTATCCTACACTTCGATTTCGAACAACATGATATGTAATTATGAGATTTCATAGTGATAAAAAAGAATGAAACAAAAGTTTCTTGTAATGGAAAAGGTATGCCCTTTATCTTTAATGTATTGATATTCCAATGATTGACTGATTTTCTATTTTATGACCCAACTGAAGTGATCAAATACAGTTGGGTCATAAAACAGTATTTGATCACTACAGTCAGTTTCAACTGACTTTCAGAGTTCCCTGAAACTGATATAAGCATTACGTATGTTTATATATTTGAGTGAGTGGCTATGCCAAGATTAGCTCACAAATTTATTTTTCCTTTTCCATGAGTTACTTGAGAATGTCCCTCATGGAGTTTGTTTAGATTTGAATGATTACATGATAATTTTTTCATTCAAATAACAAGTTATTAGCAAATCTATTTTTTGTTGGACAAAAATGTGTAAGTGAGCAACTAGCTCCCTGAAAGATTTTAGCAAATATTTGCCGAAAAATTTTGCATTTAGACGTGCTTTCATTAATTTTTAAACAGTATTGTTTAATATGAATTCTGAAAGTCAGTATTAGCCTAACTTGCTTTTTTATTTTACTAAAATAATGTATTTGGAGAAAGAATCAGTAAAAAAATACAATTTCCCTGTTTCCTTTATAATATGCCAAATCATGTACATCATAATTTGAAAAAAATAATTTTCAATCATTCATATTATGAAGGAAAAAAATTTCTAAGGAGATATTTAAGAACTTTCACTAAACTTAACTAACAGAAAATTGCAGCTGTTTTAGGTCATTAAAATCCTGAGTGAACATTAGTACATTTTATAATGTCTTAGACCATTTCTACAGTGTTACCTCAACATGTTTTTATTCATTAGTTCATCCCCTTCTAAAGCAGCTATAAATTAAATGTTGCTGATCTCTGTAACATGGTGCCATAAAATGCAAGTCTAAAAAATATGAGTGGATTGCAACATAGACATGCGGCACATCTTCCAGAAAAACAGTCCAAAACATTTAAATCTAAAAATATTTTAACTTGAGGTTAAAAACCCCCTAAGTTTTCCTGTTTTATTTGGAAAATGGTTGAGAGAAGCAGAGGAAAACTAATTAGAATTCAGTCGTCATCCCTATCCACAAACACAACTTTTTCGGGACTCTGATAACTCAGTTTTTGAATAAATAATACCCCATGGGGTTTTGGTTTCCTTCATAATTAAATTATATGAAAAAAATCATAATTATAGGAAGGGAATCTAAAATAAATTTATAGTAAATATAAAAATAATAAAATAGCAAATAGAGAAAATATAACACTGAGAAAATAACTTAACTTACCAATGCATATCTTTTGCATGCGCACCTTTTTTATTCGATAGTTCAGGTTCCCTCTTACTGTTAGTAACTACACCTCCTAAGTCATAACCCACTGCAAAAATAAACAATTTCAATAGAAACAAAGTTTGACACCATAGAGTTTTAAAAATAAGTTGACTGGGTATTGCAACTTACTATCTTCTGGATGCTTTGTTGAACCAAAACATCCATCAGCTGAGATGTAAAGAAGGAGAGCACCATTGGCAGGCAATTCCTTGAAACCTGAATAAATAATAGAAAGGTGCCTTTAAGCAATGTAGTTATATAGAACATAAAACAATTTAGTAATTTAATATAGAAAGAAAGTTCCATTCAGGAAATTACAAACAATCTACTTTCTTTTAATTCTAATTATTTGTAGAATAATAAACAAAATTAATGCTTCTATATAGATAGTAAAAATACTGAAAATAAATGCTAAAAAATTATACAAATGTGTAATGTAAATAATTGTGAAGCATTATAATTTAGAAATTCATTGTAGGAATAGTTCAGAATCTAATTAAATAAAGAACCCATTATTGAGATAAATGGGATTATATTCTATTTGATGAAATAAAATAATAATTTAAACATTATAATATATAATAATATAAATTTAAAGCTACTGCAGATCAAATAGAGATTAATAAGAAAAATCTAGGACCCAAGATTAATATAGGAAATAAGATCAAACAAGGAAATATTTGAAAAGATGGAAGACAACTATCAGAAAAAGATGGACTATGACATCTTTAGATAATAAAGGAAAAATAAATAAACTTGAATCAAGTTTCTATTCACATAGAGCAAAAGTACTACACTGAATTGTATGACAATAGAAGAGTCATGTAAATGGTCATGTAATCAAAAATCAGACAAGATCGCAAAAAACAATTAATAATCTACCATTGACAGGTAGGTAATATAAAATAAATAGCCAATATAAAATAAAAGATAAATTGAAAATAATAATAGATTAAATAAATATAAAAATAGGCATCTTGTTAAGTGATGGATTTTGACAATTAACAGAACAGACAAGATCCACCAAAATAACATAACAGCACTACAATTCAAAATTAACATAACAGACACTTTAATAATAAAATAATTACAAAATATGAATGTTATAAATATGAGATATTAATTTTTGAATGATGAGCCAACTGATGTTGTACTCAACATATTTTTTCTTTTTTTTTTTTTTTCTTAAGTGTTAGCCTCCCTTTCTAAACATAAATAAACTTAGGATTACAATTTTATATAATTGGTATTATTTATGTTTGAATTATGGTTGTTAAATTTAAATTATGACTTATTATTTTGTTTTTCAAATTATTAATATTTTTTTGTCATTAATAAGTATTAAGTACTTAATTATGAAATGTTAAAGGGTTAAATGTATGTAAACATTATCTTGAGAAAAAGTGTATGCACGTAATCACTAATTTTTTGACATGTACAAGTTCAAACATTTCATACTGTAATTTAATACAATGAAATTTATTGGTATATTGAACAATGGACAAAAAAGAGTATTTATAATAAGTGTGAATAAATAAAATAGAAAAGAGATAAGAAGGCTGTGATCAACTGATAGAATCTGTATGTACAATGGAATAGTTAGGCACCAGGAACTCCTCTCTTTATCCTTCAGGAGGAATGAACTGAAAATAATTAGAGAAATAACAGGTGAAATAGATCAAATGACTATGGTAAATAAGGATTAAAACAAATTTAAATTATTGAATATGAAGACAAGTTAAATATAAATATATTTAACCACTGCATAGATATATGAGGAAGAGTTGGATAAAAAATAATGACAGAAAGAATTTTGCATAAACAGAGATCTTCTAACTTCTTTGATTTTGGCTGACAGACAAAACTTCTGACTTAACTGAGCCTATACAGAAATAAAACAATACAAATAAAAGCATTAAGATCATGTTCGTATTAGGAGTCAAACAAATCCACAAAACACTTGAAAAATAGTACTAATAGATTTTTTCTTGATTTTTGAGGACTTCAAATGGTAAAACTCATAGATATGGAATAAGAATTTTTCAAGCCAGACAAAAACAAAAATTATTTTGGGTAGAAGAAGTCTATGCCTGCTAATAACAAAATTAGAATTTGATATTGAAGTCTCCACAGTACTAATTGAATTGAGTAGGCAAAATGAAATAATTATCCTTAGGATAGCATTGATGAATGGTCAATAAACACAAACTATCAGTTTTCTAATTTTAAATGGAAATTTTATTATTTTTTAAACTTGCATGTTTCAAAGTTTCTTTTTCTTTTGTTTAATACAAAATTTAATGATTATTTATACTTAAAAATCATGACCTTTTGGCAATCCAGATTATATTATTCAAAGTAGGTAGTGGTAAACTCTAATAAACTGTCTATCACGTATATAATATATTGAAAAAAGTGTGGGTAAGAGATAAAAAAAGATTAACTGAGCCATTAACAAAATTAATAGGAAGAACTTCTTACCTGAAGCTAAGAAAACCATTATTTGACTAAAAGTTGGTTTGTATAAGAGGTATTTGTGCGGGTTTTCTCTTTTGGACGGGCGATCTCCATTTTCTTGACACATCACCATAGATGGATAACCTACACCTCCCTTGGCACTTGATACACTATAACTCTTTTCCTAGAAATAGATAAATACTTAATTTTATTCAGTAAATTATTTTATTTTATTCTTATTATAAGCTTAATATGTTAGCTAGAATCATTGTTAAAGTGTTGTCACCTAACTTCAGAAAATATCTTACCCTGAACAATGACCTTGCTCTTTCATAATTAATTATACGGTGGTCCTCGGTAAAAATGATGAGTTCTATATAGTGTAGAATAAAATTCTTGACTTATGTAGGGCAGACTGTTTGAGATCATTCATAGAGTTTTTGACTGGAAATTTACTACCTGCACATATAAATATGAAATTTCATAAGAGTTTCCGTAAATATTATCCATCCATAACCGTATCCATATGTCTAGATGGACTTTAGAAGTAAAGTCTTTGTTTCACGTGAAGTTTAGACCATTTTGAAAGCAGATGGAAAGTTTTGTGTTAATAAATTAAGTAAGTATTTAATTTAGGACCTGGCTTCTATGTTAGGTCAGTCTCCTTTTAAGTGTTAAACTAACACAATTGATTTGTTGACGTTGCTCTTTGCCGAACTTTTGCATATCATTTAATGGCTTCTTCAGGACTGAAAGTAGAATGAGAGCAACTCCAGGTTCAGGGGACTTGAATATTTGCCTAGGATTAGATTTTAATCTAACTCTGCTTTCCCATTGATTAGCTCTTATCAGTTCATCTTCTATTTATTCCATAAATTTGAACCAAAATCAATTTACTATGCATTAAACTTTCTTTAAGAGTGAATAAAATACATAAAATTATCTTTAAAAAAATAGCTTCATAGAACAACTTTATAGATATAGAATCTATTCATATTTCTTCAAAAAAATTTTTATTTCAAAAATATTTGTTATTTTTCAAAATATTTCATACATTGAAGCTTATAAAATTTGAAACTTTGTTGACATGGAGAATAAAACTTTTAATGTGGATGATAAGGTTTCCAAGAGTGATATCCCATAACTTACAAGACATACAGGCTTCTGAAATATGATGGATGTCATAGGCTATTCATTTATTTTGAACTAACTAGTAGGAAATCATATTCACAACAATAATTTTTTTAATAATAAAAGCAGGTTTTTCAGTGATAAGTAAAAATTATTTGTTATTCAAAGTTTTTATTTTATTTTAAATGAATTTTTTTTTTTTTAATTCATTCAATCAGCTAATACATGATGAGCTAATATATTCTTACATAAATTTTAAATTTTACAAGTTAAAAATTTTGAATTCAATAATAAGTTAAATAAAATATCTTGGGAAAATAGAATAATTAGATTATCATGCTGTAATTTACTTAAGTTATAAAGAAAAATAAATAAATGGAACTTCGATTAACATATTTAAGAAAATTTAACAATTTTTTTTTTTCCATAAAGTTGTTGCTTAGTAAATCTTGAAACTCAAATTTTTTGCTAAATTTGTTGTCAAGAAGGATTTTTAATGTGAATATATAATTCACATTATCCTATAATAATAAGATAGTTCTTTTGGCTAATCTTCTACTTATTAGTATAAATAGCTTAGCTCTAAAAGAATATTTTTACTATGGAGAAAAAACCTATTGAATTTCAGAATCCCTATGTAAAAAATAAAAATCATACAGAGACAATACTCAAGTTGAACAAAATTTCCTAGATGTCTATAAGTGATCAGAAGAGGTAGGTGTAAATTTCCATTAGCAAGTTCACAAATAGTTAAAATCATTAAAAAAATGAAAATAACTATTGAGGAAAAAGTGAAATAATTTATTTTTCAATATGATTGTGTCGACATTATATGCTAATAATGGCTAACTTAAGTCACTGAGAAATGAATTCCTGGTTTCTTTCAAAGATTAATTTAGATTAAATTCAAGTTTGGTAATAAATCTAATATATAAGACCACTAAGCTTTCCTTTAGTCGGGCTGGGAAGGAAGATTGGGTCCATCGTAGCTACATTCCTAAATTGATTCCCTAACAAGCATTTTTCATAAAATAGCATAGAACATAAACTTAATAACATTCAATTTTACATCTATTATGTTCTACAAACTTTTCATTACTCAAATTAAGATATTATGGTTATAATTTTGGTCTCCCTCTTCCAATGTCAACCAATAATGACCATTCTAGGTTTTGCAATGAAAAACCTGCATACCAAATTTTTTTTTAAATCTAAAAACAAGAGGGCCCCCTTTGAATAACGCTCAAAATTGAATTCTTAAATATTTTTCATAATATTAATTCTTTATATAAAATTACAAACATTACCAACTTCATTCCATATTTTTTTTCACGCTGGTAATAACAAAGATCTTAAGATTTTAAATTTTGGTCGTCCACTAAACCCCTCTTCCCTTTCTACTGATTTAAGCCATTAGCAAACTGGTCCAAAGATTTGTAAATAAAAGAAGCCTAAAAACAGAATTCGGTTTCACTATTTTTTAAATTGTGAACTTTCAGAGCATTTATAGTAGATTTTTAAGCTACTAAATTTAATTTTGTTTATTTTGTGTGTCTTATTATTATTATTATTATTGCATATTTACATGTGTAATAAGATGCTTTAGGAGATCAATCATTAAAATAGAGCATAAATTAATTGAATAGGCCGTAATAGACAAGTGAAAAATAAGAAATTAAAAAAATATTAGAAAGTTTTTTTTTTCTCTAAGGGATGTTTTAAAAAAAAATATTATGGCAGTTGTTCGGCTGATGTGTTTTGAAATATATACGTTTCATCACCTCTAACGAGGTATAACAATCTAGGGTTTTATTTAAATGCATTGAAAAAACTTAGTTTCTTAGGCAACAGTGGAGAAGTAAACTAATACTTAGCCCTAAAAAGTAAAATAGGTAAGCATGAATTGTCACTTATTAAATCAGATTTTGACACAACTTTTTCTTACTCTACAGTTCATGTTGAACATGGCTGCCTCTGTTTCTGATACATTGTCGCATCCTTCTATGGAGACCAGTCTTCACTACTCCAGTGGTCAACATTGTCCTCATTTGATTTGCTGCACCCACAATCCTTTCTCTTAATTCTTTCAGAGACGAAACTGGATTTGGCTTGCTATAGACAAAACTTTTCATGCGCCTCCACACATGAAAATCCATGGGGGTTAGCTCCGGACTTCTTGCTGGCCATGGCAACGGCCCACCTCGTCCTATCCATTTGTTTGGATAATTTGTGTCCAGCCAGTCTCTGACAGTTCTCCTGAAATGGGCAGGGCAGCCATCATGTTGGAACCACATGTCCCTGATCAAGTTGACTGGCAGATCATCCAGCAAATCACTCAAGTCTCCTCTCAAAAAGTTTTCGTACCTTTTCCCATTTATATAATGATTGGAGATAATGCCCATCAACTCATTCACACTGAATCTTCGATGAGACCCCTTCACTCTTTTCTTATTGGGATTCCTTAGTTCTTTTGGGGCCCAGTAATGGGCGTTATGATAGTTATGCCATCTTTATCAAATTTGGATTCATCTGTCCACAAGATATTACTTAGAAAATCTGAGTCCACGTCAACATTTAGCATACATCTGCAGAAGTCCAACCTTCTTGCCGGATCTCCTTCTTCAATAGCTTGTACCTGTGTGTAATGGTTCAGGAATAGGCCAGCAGTATGCAATGTAAACCACACTCTCCATTGCAAAAGTCCCAGATCACGGGCAACAATATTAGTGGAAGTTGTCAGATCCGCTCGAAAACTTTGCACTATCTCATTGTCCTGTTTTTCGTTGTCATTAATTCGTGACCTTCCCATGTCTGTATTTCGTCTAAAAACAGAGTCAGTTTCTCGAAGTCTTTGATAAACTCTGTCAAAAATGGCCACTCGACGACCGGGGAAGCGAGTCATGTATTAGTTGCAAGCTTGTGCACATACAATTGCAGTAACAAATAAGCATATCAGCACATTCCTCAGGTGTGTATGATGTCATCTTCAACACTTCCGTATTACAAGTACAAATCAGAGTCTGGTTAACAAGCACAAGAAGAAATAGAGAAAAGAAATAGTCCAGAATCACAGCCAATTAGAGAAAAAAAAAACAAAAGATATCACATTTATTATGTACGAAGCACAAAAGCAGACTGACAACCAAAACAATATCCCTTGTTGTATTCCCAGCCCTAACTGGTTTTTTTTCTTTCATTCGCACCTACATAAATCGTCACTTGTCTCGCTGGCACAGTGTGTCTCAACTTGAAGGACAATAGGCACAGGACTCTTAGAACTGCTACCTGGAACATCCCAACTACTTTTTTTCCACGAAATGTAATAAAAACCCTAGATTGTTGTACCTTGTTAGATAGCTGATGAAACGTAGATATTTCAAAACTCCTCTGCCGAACAACTGCCATAATATTTTTTTTAAACATCCCTTAGAGAAAAATAAACTTTCTAATATTTTTTTCATTTCTTATTTTTCACTTGTCTATTACGGCCTATTCAAATAACTTAATAACGGCTCTATTTTAATGATTGACATCCTAAAACATCTTATTACACATTTAAATATACAATAATAATAATAATAATAATAAGACACACAAAATGAACAAAATTAAATTTAGTAGCCTAAAAATAGGCAATTAACAATAAGAAAATAAAAAGTTGAATATATCGAAAAGGGTTAAGTTTAAGATAGGGTGTTTCATAGTGAAATATGTCAGAAAAGATGGGAACTCCACGCCCTTAACAGATCTAGCACGACTTTTTCTGTAACCCTGTATAAAGGCTAAACTTGCTAGCAAAGATGGAACTTCAATTCCAAATTTCAAAAAATGGTATGTTGAGTGGACATTTTTTTAAACTAAAGCGAGGTTATCATTTTTATTTTACAGGTTTAAAAAATGTATTTTTAAAGAAAATAAACACAAATAACTTACAAAAGGCACTCTTCCACCAGGTGCAGGTGAATCATATAAATGATTATAGTCTTCCTGAGGTTCTCTCTCTAAGGTTTGAAGCATCCTGAACATATCCATTGTAAGTTCACTAAATTTAACCTTAAAAAAACAAACTAATTAATAAATTGCAAACCATACAATTATATAGAAAACAAAATTTTAATACCTAAGAATCTGCAAAAATGGTCGATATTCTTAAATAAAAACATTGAGCACAAATATCACAAAAAGTTTGAACAATTCAAATTTAAGTATAATAATAAATAAATAAATATATCACTATATTTTTGAAATGAACATTTTTATTTCAAAGTGAATGATTACTAATCTTTTTATAATAAAAAAATTACTGGTCAGTAAAATGGCTTATATGAATAAAAATTATAAAATTATATACCAGTCATATTGAATCCTAAATAAATGCTTATTTTATAATAAACGTAATCAAAAAGGGTCAGATTTAGAAAACATATTGTCTCGTGACGGCCTGAGGTTGATTTGATCGAAATTTGTTCTTCAATAAAGTATAACATACTATTTCAAAATATTAATATTTATTTTAAAATGGTTATAACTTAAGAAAACAGCTTCACTTCATTAAATGAATGTGGTTTAAAACCAAGCACCATAAAAATTGATAAATTTAAGTTTAATTAGGAAGTTAGAAAAAAAAGAAAAGAAAGTGGTAGTTTCGNATTAAATATTATTATTAGTGGGACACTAATGACTCACATTTCAAATACTCCTTGTGAAGAAAAATGGCATGTTTTTTTTTTAAACTAAAGATTAGTAATTGATGAAAGAATATTACAGCTCCATTTTTAAGCTGATTTATACCATTTTTTTCCATCTGTATAGATAGGTTGGTTCACATAAATATTGATTATAATTATGCTCTTGAGGTTGGATTCACACCTTCCTCCCAAAAAACGCTTCATGCAATTTCACAATAATTTTTATTGCAAATTCAATAATCTAATTTAATATACATTTTTTATACCAATATTCTATATAAAAGTTTGCAATTAAATATTATTAGAACAATATGAATTCAAAAATCATTTAATTTAGGTTCAAATGATAGATAAATGATAAAAAATATAAAATCAAAATATGCAAATTTAAATTCTTTAAGAATTAAGAATGAAAATGAGAAAATCTCAAGTATAATAAATGAAGTGATTTAGGAGTTACTTGTATTAAAAGTTCAATTTCCATAGGGTTATTCTATAATATTCATATGAAATTAGGAATCATACAGGGACAGGATCAACTAATATGCAAAATTTCACTCAAATTAATTCAGCATTTTTAATTATTATATGTTTACATCAATATTTTAGTTATTTACCTAGTAATATGATTATTAAAATTTCTTTGACTTTTTTCAACAAAGAATTACTTTGTAAAAGATATACCAAGGAAAGGAAGAAATAGATCACTTATCAAAATCTTGATGCTATAAGGATGAAGAAAGAACAGGATTGAGAAGGCCATAGACACTTAAGGGAGTTCCTAAAGGAAATAAAATTAAAACTTTAAAAAATTGAAATGTTTATAGTAAATATTGTAATATTTTAAAATTCTGGTAGTATTTGATTCTGTTAAAATAAAAATAAAAATAACCATTGAGATACAATAAACATTAAGGGAACAAAAATGTAAAGCTCAAGGTGTACAAAAATAATCTAAAAAGTTATTTTCACCACCAATAAATATAGAACTATCATACCTTCTATTATCCGTCTTCATTGGTTTCTGCAAACCATCTTCTGTTGGCGAGCGCTTTCGGACATTGTCCATCTTCTTGGCCGAATACATGTGTTCACTGTCACTGTCTGTATTCAACTCTTGTTGGAGTTATTATTAATGATAATAATTAATTTAAAGTAATTTAAGATTTTTTCTTTCTTCTTTTAAATTGTATTCCCTCTGCTACCCAATAGGCAGTTCCTTTCCAGTCATTTTCTTGATTTCCAGGATTACTTGCTGCCCATAAGAGGTGGCACAATCCTTTTACCTCTTTCTCTTATATTTCATTCCATTGCTTCAGTCTCCTTCATCACAATTGTGTTGTTGGGAATGTGACCCTCTACATCCACGATTCACTCAATACTCGAATTCTGGACCGACCTTCTTCTGATCCGTACCAATTTAAGCTCCCATTTACCAAAGTATTCTTTCCCAATCCTTCCCGACTTGAATGGCTTTTTGTCCTCCCCCATTTTTGGGTAGCATGAAAAGCCTCCCCATGTCTTTTTTTGGCTTTCAAAAGACCTCATTTCTTAATAAATCTTCTTAAGATGACACCTGAGTTAAATAGTCTTATATATACTCAGTTGATAGATAGTTGACAAAATAAAGACATCTGTAGAAACAAATTATACAGCAGTTGTGGTATATGGCTCCTACCAAATAGGCAACAAATAACTCAATCCAGTACCTGCCACCAAAGCTCTAAGTATGTGACAATTTTATGGGACATTTGCTCATTACAGACCTCACTATGAGTCATGCTTGGAAACTTTCCTCCATAACTTTATTCCCCTCTTTATTACATAATTATCACTGATGACCTTAACTCCAATCTACTCTCAGAGTTCTGTGATAAGTCTTATATTGAAAATATTATTTGTTCCTTCAATCTCTTCCTTGTTCCCAGTTGACACCAGGCTTGACGACCCTATCATCAAATGTATGATCTAAATGGGTCTTCCCAATGTCACATACCCTTTCTTTTCCATCATGATTTAATCCAAATAGCTTATAACTTCATAACCCCTTACTTCAAAACTCTGGACTATCTCCTATCGCAACATTCATTCCTTTACTATCCTCTTATTAACTTCACTTCTGTCAACTCTATGGTCCAACCATCATATGTATACTCATTCAGTAATAACTTTCTTTATACAGTTTGATATATCATTTTTATTTGTGAATGTACATCACATGTAAATTGTGTATATGAATTTAAGATAATTCTGAATAGCCCAGATAAACCTACATAAATTTATTTTTATTATTCTTAGGAGACTTCTGCCGCAGAATGAATTTAATTTTCATTTCAATACTTAATGCACATAAAACTTTTAATTCATTATGAAACCCACAATATCAACACAGGAATGCCCACTTCGGTTCATCATCAACTTAACACACTAATTCTGGCTTTCTCTTCAGTCCACTAATTCTGAAATGCCACTTTCAGAAATGCCATTTTTTTTTAATCCCCATTTAACGAGTTTAACATATTTATATTTATTCTACAATCATATTCTAAGTGTCTTGCTATTGTAAATTCATAAGTTTTCTTCATTTTTTCTCATTATGAGTTAAAATAATAAAAAATTTATCTTACTTCTATTTTTTATTTATCACATTTATGTACTTTCTTCTCTATCTTATTTCTTTTATAAGATATTCAATTTCTCAAATCAACACATAAATTCTCTAAATAGCATCAAACCACTATAATATTTTTTTAAAATATATATTTCCCAGATATATTTATAAAATAATAAAAACTCTAATTCAATTACTAAATGCTTCAATCTGAATACATCTATAACAATAATATGCTGTTTTATTTATAAGCAAAAAGGTCTTCTAAAAAAGAAGTAATAAATTATTTTTAACAAGAATTGAGAAATCCTTTGTAAGTTTGGGTTGTATTTTCCATTCAAATATTTTTTTTAAGGACTACCCAATAAAATGTCAATTTTTCAATAAGAAAAGAAATACATATACAGTTCAAATGAATGAAACTTCTTTTATCAGTTGCTCAATTAAAATATTTAAAGTAATAAAAATGAACAATTAATGCTTATTTCACCTGGTCGGAACAATTCCCAATTATCACTATTTCTTGAAGAGATAAATTCATTATAGTGGACTTCTCAACAGGGGGTGTAGTAAGAGGGCTTAATCTGAAAAAGACATAAGATAATATTAAGTAATTAATAAAGTTTAAATTTTTTTTACAAGTACAAAATATACATGATTTGATTGTGTACTTATTGAACATATACTTATAAACTCCATTAAGTTATAACCATGATTTAATAAATACAAATTACTAAAGAAATTAATATTAATTTTCTGAAAGGAGTATTTAAGGTATACTAAAGAGGATTAGGTACAAATGGCTGAAATATTGTAAGCAATATGAGAAAGGAATATTGAACCTTTTCCTTCTTCTAAAGAAAGTATAATTTTAAAAATTTCAATTGCTTAGAATAAATTGATTAATTTTGTATATTTTTTATTATATGAGCCTTATTTTATTGGCATTTATTCTAAAAGAATTAATAAAATATGATCATACATATTTGTTACTGAAACAAAGGCTTTAACAATAAGCAATTTAAATATATATTCTTATTGTTAATTTAATTTACAAACAGCAAATTTACCATTTATAAAAACTAATAAAACTTACTTTTATACAAATATTTTGGGAGTTTTTTTATACTGAAAGTGAGAAGTTGAAAATTAAATACAGTAAATATGAAAGGGCAGCAAAAAGCAATTTGAAGTCCTGAAACAACAGAAGTTTATTGTCTCAGACAAATGAAAAAAACTAAATGCACGATCAATATCCATTCAAGGAAAGGTCAATCAATTCTGGAAATATATATATATATATATATATATATATATGGTCTTTTAGATGTTATCTTTTAGTGGGTTTAAGACACAGTTTTTACCTTTGTCTTTCAATGCATATACAGCTAATTTTTGTCTAATATCAAAAATATTTTTCTCTGTTTTTAAAATAACTTTGTCACAAATTGGCCACATAAATAACTGTATCAGAAAGTCAGAAACAATCTGTAGTAAAGGTATATTACTTAATTCTAGTATCTAATTTCATAAATAACCACATTACGAACCCAAAGAGTTTATATTAAGTTGCTCTGGAAGTTTAGCCTTGACGAGAAAAACTGATTTGACTCAATAAAAAGTGTTTCACATTAAAAAATAAATAATTGAGTTATGTAAATGCTAGATCCGTTTCATATAAATGTATTACTGAAACTAAACTGATGTAATCATCAAGCTCTGGAAGATGAGACAGTTATGTATGGGACAAGGCTTAAAAAAAAACTTATGCTCTTACCACAAATTCACAAGAAAAAACAGTATTTTCTATCCATTCATATTACCACTAACAATGCAATGTGTTAATAGTATTCATTAATTTTAGTTTTACATCATTTTAAAAAATATATGCCGATAATTCCAAAAAAAAACTAACATAAAATATAATTAAATCTTAAATAGCTGAGTAAATTAATTACTAATTTAACTGGGTTTTCTAAGATACAATAATTAAATGTCAAACACAATTCTTTTGGTTTTCTTCAGTAAAAATTTGTATATTTGAACAAAATATTCTGTTTAAATATTTCTTAGAGAAGTCCCAAAAAATTGATATACTCTGTAAAAATAAAAATCCTTATATTCCAAGATTAATAATAATGGATGACATTGAGAAATATCTTTGGTTATAATAATTTATTGAAGAGATTTAAGGAAATGAAGTTTTTAAATATTGAAGATGCTTGAAGTATTATAGAGTAACAAGATCCAGGTAAAAATATCATTCTCTAATGGGCCAACCAAAGGAGGGCATACCACGTTTAACACCTCAAAGGCAAGGCAGCCAAGTACATAAGCTCATTTTCACACCACACCGGCAGTCAGTGCAGCTCATTTTATATACCCCAATTTTAAACATTCTCTATGATCTAACACTCAACATTTCCTTCAATTAATTAGATGAATTATAATTATATTCTAATGAAATAATTGCACAAATGTTATAGAATAACCATACAAAATTTTCTACACAAAATATAAGGGATGAGTAAATGAATAAAGCTTATTATTATCAGAGTACAAGCGGAGTATCTTTACAGTACGCCACATTTTTCTGTGATGCAATACAACAAACCTAATCATCACTATATTTTCTTTTCATGATATTCATTTTTATGAGTTAGGGTAATTTTTCATAAGTTTATTTTTTTATATAATAATATTAAAATGGTTGGAAAATTACTAAAATGGATAAAAATATTCTTAAAGCATATTTTCCTATAAAATTGCTTAATTAAATAAAGTGGAAATTGGCAAGAACTCGGATAAGATTAAGTTAAACTTTACCATAAAAATTTTAAAATGATAAATTTTTGTTCATCTTTACTTTAAGCCCCATTCGACCATTGTTACAGTTTTTGACAGAATATTCAGCATACTTGATGGAATGTCACTAAAAAAGTCAATATTTTGAGCTATTTTCTATCTGTAGTCCAAAAGGCATATAAAGCCATGGGTTTGAATATTTTCAAGAAGCAGTTTTCATCATAAATTAAAGAGTGAAGTGAACGGGATATTCTTAAACCTTGTAAAATTTCCTATAAAAATTCTTAAGGAAAAAATTGGAATCAAAAAATAAATAATTTGAGAATAATATTGTTAAACTCAATGATCAAATTTTTTATTATAATTAAGAGATTATTTGTTTTTTTATTTGATCTCTATACAGAAACCAGTAAAAGACTTATTGCTAAATATTTTTGAAATCATTTAAAGTGTTTAAAGCAACTGTGCTTGTGTGGCAACAAATACAATACCTCTCTCAAATGGATGATCAATAAGTCATTTCACAAACAAAACAATGTTTAGATGAAGAGACAAAAGGTCCATCGAAAGAAAACATTTCATCACACTGGCTCACCTCCATACTCTTTTACTGAATGAAAACATAAAACTACTCCCAATACTGTCTCTCTTTATAATAATTAAAATAATAATTACAAAATTAAAATATAGTAGTTTATTCTACTATAATTAATAATAAAAAACTATAATTTAGAAGATTACAAAATTAGCAATAAATTATCGTTTGAAAATGTTAGGTACTTTAAAAAAAGGTTGCATACATACTTTTTCAGGTTTATTACAATGAGAAATGTACTGATACAGATATTTTATATAGTATTGTTTATATTTAATTACCTAATTAGCTCATTATTGATTTATTGATTGACTTGCCTATTTTTCATTTATCATATAGGAAGTAAGTTAACTAAAATTTTTTCCCAAGTGAGATATATTTTTCAATTTCTGAGCCATTTCCTACTTTTCTCTTACAATCATTTTAAAAGTAGTACACTTCCATAAATAGTAAATAGAATTTATGAACTCTCTTATAGCACAGGAAGTACTAATTTAACAAAGGTCCCTTCAGAACCTAAATAACAGTATAAATGAAAAAAAAAATGAGTTATGATTCTCAAAAAAAAAATATCCCAGGTCAAATCTAAAATTTTATATGGACACAAAAATTAACAAGTGCATTACACTAAAACTTCATCATAAAATACATGTATATACTATTAAGTGTTCTGTTAAGTTAAATAAATAGAAAATAAAGGCTATAAAGTGCCACTGAATAACCTCACATCCGAATTTGTTTTGATATTGTAAAAATAGAAAGTTGCAGAAACTATTCACTAAAAGTAAGTATGAACCAATTTTAAGCAAAAGAAAAAATAAAATTAATAAGTAAAATTTTAATATCTTAACTTATTTATCAACTAACATTTATATAGAGATATGTAAGCATTTATAAATACTAGCATATTAGTTATATAAATAAATTTTAAAAAATTATAAAGGGGCTATATAGACTAAATAGATATCACAAGTCCATTTGTTTCATTAAAAATGAACAAGGGTGCCAGCTTAGCTGAGAGGATTTATTTGGAGCCCTTAAGTCCTTACTTAAGGGCCCAAAATAAATACTGTGAGTATGAGTTCGACTCATGGCCAGTTTCATTGATAAAGACCAGTGTCATGGATTTTTAAAATAGAGTGGCTACCAGTAGATTATGGAGGGGCTAACTCCTTCCATGACACTAAGTAGTCAAAAAGCTGGTAAAGAAAAAAATTAAGACAAAATAAGAACAATTGATCTTACAAGTAAGTAAGGACAATGATGAGAAAAAAAAAGCCTAACAAGGCAGGCTCTAACTAACCAGTAGCTCTATTGCTCAGACTCTAGTTTCAACTCAATCTTCCAAATTATACTTTTAAAGACACTCTCCAGTATGACTTTTTTTTTCTTTAGTTATTGCACATAAACATGAAAGATCTCTAATATTTAGCCATGCTTTAGAATTTTAATATTATTTTTCATACAAGAAAATTTTTTAAATTCAAATTTCAAAAGTCATATAATTCAGCTCAAGTGCTTTCATATAAAGCCTAAGGGGGGAAAACAGGATTTTTGGTTCATTTAATATATGATTAATATAGTAAAAAAAAATATTTATATACCTATGAGATAAAACGATGGTATTAGAGTCAGCATGAAGCACACTTACAATACCATCAGCTTTAATAAAACTTTTTATCTCTTCCAGAACTAAAGACCATTCCAGTTGGTCATCAGGCTCATAAGTACTGGTATAATCTACAATTTGCTTATCTAATTCCTGAAATGTAAAAATGCCCAGATTTCATAAATCAATATATTTGAACTAACATTTCTTATATTTAATGCAAAATTACTGTGTAAAATAATATTTTTCCCAGATCTTCATTGGATTACCTTCAATCTAATCATCAAAGCCCAAACATTTTTAACAGAATGGCTCATGAAAGAGTAAAAAAAGAAGTTTCAGTAAATTGTCATAATAAAGTTTGACCTCTGATAGTATACTTGAAGATCTTCGAAGAATATAGTTAATAACTAACACACACACACACACACACACACACACACACACACACGCACGCACGCACGCACGCACGCACACACACACACACACACACACACACACACACACACACACACACACACACACACACACACACACACACACACACACACACACACACACACACACACACGCACACACACACACACACACACACACACACACACACACACACACACATATATATATTATAATGCTATAACACATTCATCACAAAAATGATTTTTCACTCTTGAACGACTACTAAAACTTTCCAACAAACCTAAGAAACAATGTTGTTATATTCATCATGTTGAAAATTCTTCTACATTGTATTTGTTCTTGGTGTATTTAATAAAATTATAAATACACATCAAAAACTAGCACAGTAACTCAACTGAAATCAGAACAAGATAATGATCTCTAAGCTAACAAATGGCAATCGTAAAGAACTAATGAATAATTTTTTAGTTTCATTTGGCAAAACATTACCAGGAAAATTTGAATTGTGGTTAAATCTGATTAACAATCAAACAAAAATATCAGTTACTTTTAAAATATTACTTGTTGAATTAAATTTGCAGTATTCCATTTTTAAGGCAAATCAATTGAAAATATATAATTCAAATATAGTCAATTTATTCAATATCAACTGATATAAGATGAATGAAAGTTTAAAAATCAAAATTATGCACGCATTTTTCATAAAGTTAACTAATTAATAGGCTAAATAATCCTCACACAGTAATTTTGCTAAAACAAAAACCAAATTCAAGAAAACTTGTAAGTAAATACTTCATACTCCTCTAGCAAAGCAATCATACAGGTTCTGGCAAGAAAAAAAAAGATGTTCCACAGAATTAATTTCCTATTTTTCCTCAGTGGAAAACTAAAATATGTTACATTTGAATTAATTCAATACAAA
This sequence comes from Oncopeltus fasciatus, assembly GCA_000696205.2. Lineage (NCBI taxonomy): Eukaryota > Metazoa > Arthropoda > Insecta > Hemiptera > Lygaeidae > Oncopeltus > Oncopeltus fasciatus. The sequence continues at coordinate 672,032 of KZ806947.1, forward strand.
ATGAATAGAAATTGTTTACCATAACTAAATCTCTGACTAATTTCATTTTCTTCAGTAGAAGGCAAACAACAATAAACCTGGCATAGTACCTTAATTTCTTAACCATCAGATCAGACCTAGAACAAAAAAAAAAATTATTCATAATGGTTACATGATATAGATATCGATCACATTCATGTCAAATAATAAGTAAAATCTAACAGTAACAACATTAATAAATAATTATATCTCATCACTTACTTATTACATACTATAATATATTAACTTCACTTCTGTCAACTCTATGGTCCAACCATCATATGTATACTCATTCAGTAATAACTTTCTTTATACAGTTTGATATATCAATTTTAATAATAATAATAATAATAAGACACACAAAATGAACAAAATTAAATTTAGTAGCCTAAAAATAGGCAATTAACAATAAGAAAATAAAAAGTTGAATATATCGAAAAGGGTTAAGTTTAAGATAGGGTGTTTCATAGTGAAATATGTCAGAAAAGATGGGAACTCCACGCCCTTAACAGATCTAGCACGACTTTTTCTGTAACCCTGTATAAAGGCTAAACTTGCTAGCAAAGATGGAACTTCAATTCCAAATTTCAAAAAATGGTATGTTGAGTGGACATTTTTTTAAACTAAAGCGAGGTTATCATTTTTATTTTACAGGTTTAAAAAATGTATTTTTAAAGAAAATAAACACAAATAACTTACAAAAGGCACTCTTCCACCAGGTGCAGGTGAATCATATAAATGATTATAGTCTTCCTGAGGTTCTCTCTCTAAGGTTTGAAGCATCCTGAACATATCCATTGTAAGTTCACTAAATTTAACCTTAAAAAAACAAACTAATTAATAAATTGCAAACCATACAATTATATAGAAAACAAAATTTTAATACCTAAGAATCTGCAAAAATGGTCGATATTCTTAAATAAAAACATTGAGCACAAATATCACAAAAAGTTTGAACAATTCAAATTTAAGTATAATAATAAATAAATAAATANTTTAAAACTTTGGCTATAAATATGGAAATTTATGGTACCAATATACATCAAAATAGTAAAATAAAAACAAATTTAAACAATAAAATATTCAGGTTGGGATACTCAAAAAGAAGCATTTAAAATAAATTTCTCTTACTAATAGTGGTAATAAAGCTGTCCTATTTTTGAAGCAATTTCACCTATCTGCCACCTCTTCAGACCATATTTAGTATCTAGAATGACCCTAAAAACACATAGTTTATTAAAGAATTATTACCATATTTATGGAAGTAAACCACCCATATGGTAACACAACACGGATTAGGATTATTTAACTAATACAGCATATGAAGTAATACAAAAAATGGATAAAACTGTAATAATTCATTAAAAATGTAATAAACTATATAAAATTAAGTAAATGTAAAACCTGTGTTGCTGTTGAAATTTCCACAGTTTAGTATAAACATCAAAAGTCCTGCCAAAATATGTTTGCCACTGTTTGTGGCCATACTGAGGAAGATCCCTAAAACATTAACACATTCTTTTAAATAAAAGTAATACGTAGAATAAATTATAATGGTAATATACAATCTATATAAAAAATCAAGACGTACAATGCAATAGCATATGAAATTGAAGAATATAAGTGTCAAATTTGACAGATGATAATATTAAGCATATAATAAGATGATAACATTATCTCTTATCAAAGACACTCTCTTTAAGTTAATAGGATATAGAACAAGTGGGCAGTATACAATAACTAGTAACAGAAAAACATAGGGCTATAGTCATGACAACTATTTATTTAGTCATAACAACTAAATATTTCCAGTTCACTGGAAGGAAAGTATATAATTTTAAAATCAAAATAAACACTAGAAAAATACATTTTGTCGAAGGTCAAGACAGTGGTAAATACTAAATGGATCATTTTTAACCTTATAATTAGTGGCACACTTACCTCAGTCCATTGAATAAGTTTTTAGATTTATCAAGTAGGTGACAAAATTCAACAACTATTTTTCTTTCATGGTCATCCATGGCGGCCATTTTGACCACCATTTCTAAATTTTATTATGTTTCCAATGCATGTAGACAGCTACCTATTGGAAACAGTGGTCGTTTTCAGACCATGAATCCTAGCGTTATCCATTACATTATGAGAGGAAGAAGTACTGTTCAGAGGCCTGCGATAGTCTTGCAGCAATTACAGGTCCTTACTGAGAACATGGAATTTACTCGAATACTCGCTTACGAGATAGAACTACGCTAATTTGAGAAGTGGGTACAAGAGAGGTGCGTGGTCTTGAGACCGACAGGCTAGGGAGGGTTCTCTAGTGGATTGTATTGATTGGCATTTTGAATGAGGCCTTCAAAACCCCCTACAACCCAGGAAGTTCCGCCCCCACCACATAGGTAGCAGCAGTGATCACTACTTCCTCCTTCTTCCCACCAAAATGAATCAGTTATGCCTCAGCAGAAGAAAATATATCCGAAATGTTCTATATGGGATTACTTATCATTTTCCTCATTCCTAAAAGAACCCCAAATGCTCCAATACAATATTTAGTGTTGAAGTGATCAAATTTATAACTAAATTTTTTTTTTGCTTTTTCAACCACTTTGGATCATGGAGGGAGGGGCTATCTACAAGTTGCCATCCCATTTTAAACATTCATGGCTCAGTACAAGCTTTTATTTACTGATAAAATCTTGCTCCGTAGGGGATTTGAACCCGCAGCACCAAGATTGCGACACCCGAAGGATCCCATCAGCTACCATGGTGTCCCTACGAAATATATTATTTTGTTTTTTAATGCAAGGGAACAGAATATAAGATCTAACTGTCCCAGCCAGAACTCGAACCTAAATCTTTTGCTTTCCGGGCCGATGCATTTCCCATTATGGTACCCAAACAAGTCTGATAAGTTATTAAATTCTCCGCACTAGTGTCGAGAGTCTAACCTCCAAGGCAGACGAATGTATCGTCTTATGCTCGGAGGAGCTGACTTTTTCAAGCTGTTTAAATGACTCTCGTTATTTACTTTTAAATAAAAATTCTCGTAATAAAGTGAATAACTAGATTCATTTAAACAGCTTGACAATATCAGCTCCTCCGAGCTAAAGACGATATATTCGTCGGCCTCGGACTTTGGACTTTCGACACTAGTGCGGGGAATTTAATAACTTGTCAGACTTGTCTCGGTAGCGTAAATGGAAACGCACCGGCCTGGAAAACAAGAGATCCAGGTTCGAGTCCTGGCTGGGACAGTTGGATTTTTTATTCTGCTCCCTTGCACTAAATAAATAAAAATAAAAGAAAAAAAAAAGGTTAAAATTTACGTGGGATTTAATACCACAAAAAATTTTTATATTACTTTGTGTATTTCCATAAATTATAATAGACAAATGGAAACCACACTTTATTTATGCCTGGGTGCTTACAGGAATGATGAACTTATTCTCAGACAACCAGGCCTACAAATCAGATAAAGTAGACTGACAGCATTTTCTAATGTGGTAAATTTTACCATGAACTCTGAAGGATCGGTTCCTTATCCGTGGAATTTAATAAATATATATTTACACATATTTTTTTCAGTGATTAGTTTTCTTGAATTCGATGCCAAAACACGATATCCATTGCTTGGCGTCGATTATATGTAACCAACTTTTTTTTTTTTTTCTTCTTTTTGTGATTTGTCATTTCTACCCGTAAAATGTTTTTCAGAGGGGGGGGGGGGGTTATACTGGTGTAACCAACCAAAGGTAGGTTATAGAAGCAGGATACACTAAGGTTTTCCCATTATACAGGTTGTTCTTGAATTAAATTGTGCTTACGTACAAAAAAAAAAAAAAAAAATACTAGGTCGGAGCGCCAGGCTAGCTCAGGGGATCCGTACGGGTCTCGCAATCCTGAAGCCGCGGGTTCAAATCCCGCACAGGTCAATCTTTTATTTATAATATAGAAGCTTGTCCTGAGCCATGGGTGTTTAAAATAGGGTGGCAACCTGTAGAGATAGCCCCTTCCTCCATGACCCTAAGTGGTTGAATGGAAGGCTAACATGCAAAAAAAAAAAAAAAAAATATTAGGTTACGTAAAAAAAATAATGGTGCGGATCAGTCAAACGATTGCATTTAAAAAATTTAAATCGTTTGAATTAAATATCGATTGAAGATTAAAATCGATACAAACAGCTAATGTGGCTCTTATAAGAAACAAATCCGACGCGAGTGTTCTTCATCGCTGCCATTTAATTGAAGAGAAAGCAGGTACTTTTAATAAGTATTAGACAATAGATTACACTTTAAATCTCGTCAACTATTTTGAAGAATCGATACAAAGAAATTAAGTGTCTCTGTACGTATCAATTAAGTAACTCTGTAAGTACATAGTTCCGCTTTCTTTTAGAAATCACTTATAAAATTAATTACAAATCCAGCTTCCAGTTTATAAAAGAACTAAACAAACAAATCAAACGACCTTTCTTTGAATGAATTGATAGATATACCGATGTTCAATAATTTCAATTTCATTTAAGAGTTGATTGTAACCTTCCATTGGCTTTTAGCCTGTACCCTTAGTGAAATCAAGCTATCTACAATGGTACTATGACACAACAATTTCTTTACAGGCCTTCACCGATCTTACGTATGAGAAGCTAAAAATAATCTTTAAGCATTCGTTTAAAATGAAGCGATGAAATTCGGTATTTAGGCTTCTGCAGCTCATTGGATGATGAGTTCGTAAATAGCTGAAACCAGTCGAGAAAGAATGGTGGTTGGNGGTAGATACTTATGAAATTGAAAGGTAATTAATATTTTAGGTTTTATTAGAGTTAAGAAAAATGTAATATAAAATATAGGGCCAGTCCTGATATTTATAATATATATCTTTTCGAAAAACAGATATTAATAAAAATAGTAATGATTCGAATATACTGTAAATTATAATTATTCAGTCTGTTTTCCAAGATATAGAAAAAATTATAAAGAGCAATTTTCTCTGTCATAAAAGTATCATTTTTTTTTTTTTTTTTTTATACAAAATTTTCAAGCCATTGGGATACTAGAAAGATTCCTTAACCTGGAATTATTTTTAGAGAACCAGAAGCATCAATAGGGATAGCCTAGAATAAAAGAAAAAAAAATAATAAAACAGTGAAAGATTTTTGTTGCTCAAAATAACTTTTTAACAATTTTCACAATATCTTTATTCATTCATAAAATTGTATTTGAGATATATTAAGAGATTCAATTTACTGGTTTATTTAGAAAAATAAATTTAGACATAAATTCACCATATGCCTGAAGAAATATCCGTCAAGCAGGAGCTGCTTATGAAATATGGATATAAATGAAAGTAAATGAGTAAATTTATTATGGTTAACACCCAGAGAGAAAATGAGCATAAAAAGTATTTTCTTGACTGGCTGTAAAGGTAGAGTGGGGTAAATGCGGACACATCTTCCATACATTTGTAAATTTCTTTTCTTTTTTTTTTAGCATTTTTAGTAAAAATTGTATAGACTAGAAACGTTAGAAAATGACAATTGTTATTCCTAAAGTTTTTCGCGACTCCATACGAATATCTAAACGAAGATATTACGATTATAAATTTTTGTTTTTCTTCTAACCCAACGGCCGCCTTATCCGGTTGCAACTAAAAATGAATATATTAGAGGGCTTGCAATAAAAAGCCTAAATACCAAAATTAGATTCTATATTTTAAAGAATAAGAAATTAAATTTAGTTTAAAATTGGGATTCTGTTCTTAAATAACTTTCTTAATAAGCTCTTATTGAAAAATGTTATAGAATCTAAATGCTATAAACTTTTATTGTACATTTACTTTGTTTCATAAATGTTTTTTAGTGTTAATAATGACGAAACTAATTGGATTTTAAATTCTGGTCTCCCAATATCCCCCCTGCTTGTGTGGC
>KZ806947.1:678062-691610 GCA_000696205.2 Oncopeltus fasciatus
GCTCGATGAATGGATTTCAAATTATATATATATACTAGCGGACCCAGGAAACTTCGTTTTGCCAAAAAAAAATTTTAAGGGTTTTGCAGGCCCTAAGCAAACATTATTGTTGTATTATCACACGATTTACGGATTTTGTAAAATTCCATCTAGAGACAGGAAACAAACTGACACAACTAAACTTACACTACATAAAGGACATTATAAAAAAAAAAAAAAACTGACAAAAAAAAGTACGCTACTATGGACAAAAACTCACAAAATTACGACTTAAACAAACAAACAACTCGGACGTAAAACGGAAAAACCAAACATTTCACAAACGCATAGTAAACATGGCAAACATCACGTTTAACAAAAACGAAACAGATACATTGGAAAAGGGACAACAACTTAACTTTGACTAAAGCAGACAAAGGCAACGTGACAGTTATTATGCACACATGGGATTACAACAACAAAACAGAAGAGTTTATCAGACAAACAAACTGTACAGAACTAAAAACAGACCCTACAGATACGTGCCAACGAGAAATACGAAACACAATTAAACGATGTCCAAACAGACTAGACGGATCACACTTCAAATACATTAACATGAACCCTGGATCACCAACGCTACGAGCACAACCGAAAATACACAAACCAGACATACAAATACGACCAGTAAAAAACTACAGACCGGCACCAGCATACAAAATCGCCACACACACCGCAAAACTAATTAAAGAATCTCTAAACCTACATAACACATACACAATGAAGAACACTACAGACCTGATTACTAAACTACAAGACATTACAATTACAGAACAGACAAGACTTATATCATACGATATATATCCATACCATACCAATCCATACCAATAACAGAAACCATAGACATACTAAAAAACGGACTAACGGACCTTTACGATGAACAATTCATAGAAGAACTGACAGACATAATCTCAACAATACTGAAACAGAATTACTTCTTATTCGACAACAAACTTTACAGACCAGCAGACGGATTAGGAATGGGAAACCCGACTTCTTCTGTACTAATGGAGAATTTTTCTACAACACCAAGAAGACACACACATTAAGAACCTTATAGAAAGATACAACATAAAACATTACTACAGGTACGTAGATGACATACTTTGCATACTCTCACAAGGCATTGGAGAAGACATACCAACAGACCTAAACAACTTACATCCCAACATCACATGCACAATGGAGAAAGAAAACAACAAAACGATCAACTACCTCGACATAACTATTACAAGGACGGACGATAGGCTAACCTACGGAATATACAGAAAACCGACAGCGACTGACACCACCATACACGCAACATCAAACCACCCCACACAACACAAACTCGCAGCATTCAGACATCTAATACGACGAATGAAAACAATCCCACTCACAAAAGAAAACTATGACAAAGAACTACAGACGATATACACAATTGCACACAACAAAGGATACAAACAAACCACTATAGACAAACTACTTACGAAATACAACAACAAAACACGCACGAACAGACAACAAGAAGAACAGGCAAATCATAGATTCACAATAACATACACAGCAACTGAAACTTACAAACTCGAAAAACCTATTTAGAAAAGAAGTAATACTCACAGCATTAAAAACAGACAATACCCTGAAACACAACCTACACACGAACAACAAAAAGACATAAACATACAATTCTAGCGAAGTATACAAAACGGCATCTAAATGTAACCAGACGTATATAGGACAAACAGGACGAAAACTCAAAACGAGATTTGGCAAACTCGCACGATCATACAAACGAAATAAACGGGACTCCAACTACGCAAACCATCTGCAAGACAACGGACACGACCTCACCGACATACAAACAACCATGACGTTGCTACATAAACAACAGAAGGGACGAAAGATGGACATTCGAGAAAATATGGAAATTTACAAAACAAGGACCACTGACAATAACATTATTAACACACAATCTGGCACCATATTTAGACCCCTACTATTACTAAAACGAACACAAAAACGTAAACGAACAGACGACACACAAACCGACAAAAAAGACATAAGACAGTATAATCCATAGTCAGACACTATCAAACACAGAAACATTTACAAAAAAATCAAAAACTTTCGGAACACTTTGAACACCTCAACAAAGGAGATTACAACTAATCCCTGCTACAACTAATACCTGAAATAATGGACACCGACCCTTATAACTCGCGCGTTTAACAGACCTTATCGCCGGCAAAGCGACTGTTACAGCTAACCGACTCTTACCAGGTATGCAAGTTTAAAATGTCGTTTTAATTCCAATAGAATGCGCTCTTACCCTATTGAAGGATTTGCTTGTATCTAAACGCTATTTTGTTTGTTAGTCATTTGTTTACAAAAGTCAGTTGTTTTTAAGTCGTTTACGTGGACGTATCATACCTTTCTTTGGTGTTAAAAATGTCTAATTTTAAGCCAAATAAAGAGCATTTGCGGCATGTCATGATTTTCTTATTTAATCAAAAGAAAAAGGCATCTGAATGTCATCGAATTTTTGTTGAGACTTATGGCGATCTTGCTCCAACCGTCAAGACATGTGAACGTTGGTTTCAACGTTTCAAACGTGGTGATTTTGATGTTACTGATCAAAAACGAGAAAATCGACCAAATCGACTACGAGCTTCTCAAGCCCGGCGAAACAGTCAATACCGAGCGCTACCGACAACAAATGATCAATTTGAGTCACGCATTGATCGAAAAACGCCCAGAATGGGCTCACAGGCACGCCAAAGTCATTCTTCAGCATGATAACACTCCTGCACATTCAGCCAGATTGACTAAGGAAAAGATTTCTTCGCTTGGTTGGGAACTCCTACCCACCCGCCGTATTCACCTGACCTGGCGCCTTCTGATTATCACCTCTTCTCATCGATGGGACACTCATTGGCGGAGCAACACTTCAACAATTTCGAAAACGTACGAAAATGGCTCGATGAATGGATTTCAAATAAAGATGAAGCATTCTTTTGGAATGGTATCCATATATTGCTCGAGAGATGGACAAAATGTGTAGAAAGCGAGGGCCAGTACTTTGAATAAAATATATTATACTTTTTTTTAAATTACTGTGTATATATTTTAAGAAATAAACGACATTTTAAACTTGCATACCTGGTATACCTGACGCATCCGACCAACCCACAGAATACATACTGTTGAATACAGACAGTAACAGTGAACACATGTATTCGGTCATGAGGATGGATAATGTCCGAAAGCGATCGCCAACAGAAGATGGTTTGCAGAAACCAATGAAGACGGATTGCAGAAGGTATGATAGTTCCTATATTCATACCTATATTCATTGGTAGTTATAATAAACCTTTAGTTTAATATTATTCTTTGAGGATTTAAAAATCGATTAGTAACACTATTAATTTAGTATGTTAAAAGATATTTGATTTCTCTATATTTTATATTAATTCTTATTATTATTAATTAAATTATTAATCTTACTATAATGAAGACGTACATATGAATTATAATTTATAAGAAAAGTATTTGTGTAATTAATAAGTCATACATGATATTTCGGCTTTTGTTTAAAGAAACTACAGAACTTGAGGCGGTAAGTACAAAAGGAGAGCGGCCTGCTTCAAAAGGGGCAATACAAAGAAAAAATATAGGACATTATTGCGGATAAGTAACCTTGAGGAACTAGGAGAAATGTTAGGGGCGCCGGGATAGCACAGGGGATCCGTACGGGTCTCGCAATCCTGACGCCGCGGGTTCAAATCCCGCCCAGGTCAATCTTTTATTTATAATATAGAAGCTTGTCCTGAGCCATGGGTGTTTAAAAAAGGGTGGCAACCTGTAGATAGCTCCTCCCTCCAATGACCCTAAGTGGTTGCAAGGGAGGCTAACCCAGCAAAAAAAAAAAAAAAAAAAAAGGAGAAATGTTCGAATAAGTTGAAGAAATTTGTTCTATTTCAGTTCTGTCGTTATCTGGATTGTGTTGTAAGTTAATGACGGTTTCAGATAAAATGCGTTTGTGTTCTTAGAGTTCAGTAGAAAGAATGTTAATGTTTTCGAAGTCAAAAGTGTGTTTTTCATGAAAAACCTGTTTTGCGAGGACAGTTTTTATTAGTTTTTTCTTTATGTCATTAATTTCATTTCATTTTTATTTTACTTCTTATGACATTGTAGTTCAACAGCCCTGAAGATGGCTTACAATGTAATCCAAAATGTTGGCAGAAAATTTTAAAAAATACATTTTTTTAAATTTGTATTTTTTGGATTTACCTTGGCCGAACCCCCCAAAAAAAAAAAAAAAAAAAACATCCAATAAGACAATTAGATTTTGTAGTGGGTAGGAACTTGATCATTTTATTGGCTTTCAATCCTTTGGAGTAGACCTCTGGATTTATATATTATTATATTACTTCTATAGATGGATATGTATTATTCAGCCTCTTTGCAAAAATTCAAGAATCAGCTTCAAGTATTAAAACAACTATCATGAGCTATCAGATTTCAAGAGGCTTTAAAATTATCATGGAAGGAGCCCTGGCATTGTCTTTTTAAATGTGATACTATGAGGAAAAATTTATTGGTGTTGTAAATAAATACCACAGATAAAACTATTTTCTGGGTTGTTTCCAATTACATCTATTAGTATAAAATGTCTAAATACAAGATTACCTACTTATTGCCGTAAATAAATATTTGTCAGTAATAAATGAATACAGTAGTAAATTTAGATGATTCTTAAGTAATCAACTATCATTGTTTTCCATTTATTTGAATTAAAATTGCTTTTTTTCATTCATTAGTGTGTAACACAACATTGTTGGAAGACCAAAATTTTAATATTTAAAAGATCCACGTTTAATTATGGAAAAGAACATAGAAAAAAAAAAAAACTTAAGGTTATAGGAAGTTCTGAGCAATCAGATCACATGTAGAAACTCTTTAGAATGAAAAAAAAAATTTTTTTTCATTAGATGTACGATTCATTTCTGGATTTAGGCTCCACCATTGAAGTTTGGCAGACACTTCTGTGTTCCATCTTTGTTTCAAGTATGCATCAAGGTTCATAACTTCATGGACCACACACAAAAACTTTTTCTATAAAATTAGGTATGAAGGATATCTACAAAATTTATTAAAATACTAAAGTTCTCCATAAGAAAACTCAATCTGTTTCTTTTGAGAGTAGTTGTCAGAAAGTTATAAAATGTTATGGAGCTAAAAACAAAATCTGACATAAGCTCTCGATAATGTTCATACTTCATTTTATGATTTGATAATAGAGGCAGGGATATACTTTTTGAGGAGTCAAAGAAAACCACTTCTTTACATTATGTTTTATTAATGTGAAGAGCATGCAAGGTTTAAGCATTATTTGAGCATTATCAGGGCACAGACACAATAATTACATTTGTACAGGTTGCCTTCTTTTGGGTGACTGACCAAAATATCCGTAATAATAAAAAAAAAAGGTTATCCAATTCTCTACACTTGATTTATAATAATATATATACACAGCTATATAACTGTGGAGGAGATGGCAAGATTATAGACTTAACCCTTTCCATGGATATATAGATTTATACTAAACAAATCTACAATTTTTAAAATACAAGAAAATAAATGGAAAGCTCCATTATTTATAATCATATACAGGAGAAATGTTATAATTAAGGTACAAAATTTTAATAAATCAAAAGCCATAGATTTTACAATTCACAATCAATAATTCTTGTATCCAGACACTAAAATTACACCCTATGTAGATTGTAAGTTAGATATTTCCTTGTCCTCAGAAGATTACCTTATTTAATATAGTAAAAAAGAAATGGATGGGTGAGTACTTCCATACTCGATATAGGGAGAATCAGAATATTGGTAGTCTTAAATAAGATGGAGTTATTGTCATCTCTAAAAAACATGTTTCCTTGATTACATATCTGAGCAAATTTATAGACCCAACCAAATTTTATTAAAACATCATGTTAGAAAATCACAAAATAGTGATTTTTTTTTTTTTTTTTATATGTAGAAGAAGAAAAATACTTAATTGACCACTATGAAGTTACTTTATTACATTCCCTAAAGAAAAGCAAACTTTTCACTGATCTTTAAACTATATAAATAAAGCTTGAGAAATGATAAAATAAAAATTACTTTACTTCTATTTAATGCTGGCTGGTGCAGGTTCTTAAACAAAGATGAGTGAAATAAATGAAAAATGGTCACAACTTTTACTGTTCAAATCATTTATTTTTAACAACACAGAGCACTTTAAAGGTCTATACCTCATTTTCAATGTTCTAAGTTGGTTTAGTTGCACTGAATATGAGGTGTAGGCTTTGAAAGCTCTCTGTATTGTTAAAAATTAATGATTTGAACAGTGGAAATTGTGCGTGTGTTCATTTATTTCATCTCTCTCTAATAAAAATTGTCTCAACATGCAAATATACACTCAGAAGTGTCTTCTTTTTTTTTATATATATATNGTTCTCGATTCAGAATCACTTTTCTTTTATTTTAAATGAATTCTTATCTATTTGTAAAGCTACCTACTTTATTTTTTAATGTTTAAAAATAAATTTGATGTAATTTGTTTTCAAGCAATATAAAGGGGATTATAAAAAAGCTTCTAAAAATTACTTTTATATAAATTCAAGATTTTAATTTCCATAATAAAAAAGAAAAATAATAATCCAATTCTCTACACTTGAAGTATAATAATTATATTAACATGAAGGAGGTATATCGATGAATTATGAAATATGAATTTTCTCGAGCAACTTTAAATGTTTTAGTCCCATTTTATACTTTATGGCATTCTATAAGCTTGTGAAATTCCATTCAACTTTGTCAATAGAAATGCCTATCATAAATTCATTAAAAAGTCTCCCAAATCATCAGTTTGGCTTCCATACCAAGCATTCTACTGTCCAACAGGAGTTACACATTGTAGAATTCATTTCCTTTTCTCTTGAACGAAAATAATTCTGTTCTGAAGCATTCTTAGACTCAAGAATTTGACCGAATATGGCCTACTGGTCTATTATATAAGCTCAAATCCATATTCCCAAGCACCTGTAAGTTAACCTTATTCTTAAATCTTAACTCTCCTACCGTTTATTTAGCGTTCGACAAGGATCTGATTACTCCAAACATTTCCATGTGAAAGTGGGCATTACAAGTGATACTCTCATCCCATCCTGATTTCAGAACCGCTTCCTAAATTTTACAAAGCCATCTTGACACTATTCAGTAGTGATACAACAAATGGAGAATCAAAATATGAATCTAAATATGTCCATGTTAATTTCCAACTATGGAAAGTTTTCCCAATCAACGTTACTTACGATAAAATCCCTTTACCTCTTTCTGATTCCACATTTCATGTTGAATTACGACACAACTGGAGCGAATATATTAAAATCAAGTGACAAGAGCTCTACAGATGTCACGGACTCTTATACAGACTCATAAATAGGCCCTAACACCTCACAATAGAAAACAAACTGACCCTCTATAAGACACTATTATGACCAATCTAAACTTGCATCTGGGTTAGAACTCTGGAATGCCACTAAGCCTTCCAATACCCGAGGAATACAATCCTATCAATCCAAAATCCTAAGAATAATTGCAAATTATCCATATTGGGTCTCCAACTCTACCTTTCATCAAGATTATAATAATCCTTTCATCCAAGATCTCCACCAAGATCTTCCACCTTCATCATAGACTTTCACAGAAACTCCATTTTCATCTTAATCCCTATGCCCAATCCCTGTCATTGGACTCCAATCATTACAATCCATTCCAACGAATGAAACGAAGCTGACCTCTTGGGTCTGAATTAACAGGGAGTGGGGTTGGTGGGCCCTTTCTCTAAGTGAAGTGGTTTTCTTTTGCTATTATTATTATTATCTATTTTTTCTTGGTACACCATTTTTCTCGCCCATGCTATTGTAACTCACAGTCAATAGTTAGCAAATTAATGTAGTTAGTTAATTATAAAATTTAACTTATTTTACAGTATGTAATAAATAAATTTAAAAAAATTTAGTTCTTTGTTTTAAAGAAAACACATGACAGTGTTACAACAAAATTATGTAATTTTAAGGCGTTACTGGATAAAAATATTCCTCTGCCACTGAAGCAGCTTGCGAAATAATTAAATATGAAGGGGAAGGTGTTGTTTTGAAAAATTTAGTTGTGGACATTCAACGTTAAAAAAGAAGAAGGGCTCTGGGCAACCATTAAAGGATATTAATGAGGCTCTGCAGGAATCTTTTGAGCCATTCACCTGCAAGTTCTCACCAATTTGCCAGGAAGTATGATGTGCCAAAAGACCCTGTTTGTCGCTATCTACTGTTCATAGGAAAGATGAAAAATAGCAGTAGACTATCCTTTACTAACTTACTTCTCACCAATCAGCTAAGAGGTTAGAAATTGGTAAACATTTATTGAAAAATCCTTCTGATATGAGATTTCACTGAATAGAGTCATCTAGATCAAGGTCAAACTGCTTTTCTGGTTGCTGCAAGGGGGCAATTTGAAAAAAAAAAAAAAAATACATGCTTTGTGTATTTTTGGAATTTTGAATGTGTTATTCTTCATGAGTTGGTTCCTGATGGATGCTCTATGATTTCTAAACTCTACTGTGAACAACTGGAAGGATTGTACACGAAGTTGTCTGAGTTTTAACCTTCTTTGATATATCAAAAGTAGTTTTCTTCCAATGCTCGTCCACTCAATTGCTGTCGAGCCGAAGAAAAGTTCAAAGAACTTTATAGGGTCGAATTCCTGCCTCATCCATATAGTCCAGACCTTTTACCATCAGATTACTATTTTTTTCGATCCGTGACTCATTTTCTTTAAGAAAAATTTTGATAATTGTAAAAAAGTAGAAATTTAAGCCCTAGCGCTCTTTGACAGAAATCCCAAGAAATGGTATCGGGAATGGTGGGATCGAGCAACTGGCTAGCAGATAACTAATAATGGTAGATAACAATGGACTATACTTTGAGTATTAAATGAATTTTATATCAAAGATATAATATTATGAAATTTGGTTGAAAAATGGTCTTTTTTTTTTATACCCCTTTATTCCCACATTTTAACGATTTTTGTATGTGTGTTTAGGTATTTTTATATTGGTTTTTTTAATAAACTAAGTTGGTTTAGTTGCACTGAATATGAGGTGTAGGCTTTGAAAGCTCTCTGTATTGTTAAAAATTAATGATTTGAACAGTGGAAATTGTGCGTGTGTTCATTTATTTCATCTCTCTCTAATAAAAATTGTCTCAACATGCAAATATACACTCAGAAGTNATAAATTTTATTTTTGTGACCTTGAAGCCTCAATTAGTTATTTTTCTTAATAAAATTTTACGAATCACTTTTAAATGGAAAAAGAAAAGTTAAGTTCATTCAGACTCTCCTTATTGTGAGATGGGGTTATCTGAAATGTCAAGTGCAAGGAGAAAGATTTTTTAACACCAGAGGGCATAGAGCAATGAAACGGAACATTGATAAAAGTTATAATCTACATGATATAAAAACTTTAAATAGAAAATTCATCAACTACGATGCTGAGGAATTCGCTTAGCTTACACAGCTACTGTGTGACTCTCGTGATGACTCTCCTTATTGATATCTTTGTTCCATAACATTTATAATGTTACTATACTATTCATATTTTCTATGAATTTATAGAAATATTTTCTATCATATTTTCTTCATATATTTTCTATTTCTAATTTGCACATCGACTACCAAGGCAGGGTCATTAGAGCATATGCAATTAATACTCTGTATTAATTCTCCATATAGAATATATTATTATACTCTAATAAATTTTAATATCATATATTAAAAATGAAAAAAATTTCTACATAAAAGGCAACCACTTAAAACGATTTCAATTTTTAAAATTTTAATTATTCAGCTCTTATTCTCTTTTCAGCCCTGAAGAAGCCATCACATGATGTGCGAAAGCTCGGCAAATATCAACAACTTAACACGGTCCAACCGGGAAGAAGAAACGGTAAATAAATTTCAATTTTTAAATTTGAAGTAGTATTCTAGCCCAAAACATGGAATCAAGAACATTCAGTGCTTAAAATTAGATATTTTTAAATTTTCAGAATAAATAAAAGTATGCTTGTATATGAAAAAGCGAAATTTTAAAATAAATAAGTTCGTTCACAAAATAACCCCCATCAGTTTAAAAATTCTACAATAAAACACGGAAATCAGATGGCAGGGATATATAAGGAAAAAAATTTATTTTACTTAATGAAACATTGAATTAAGTGAAGAGGGCAGCTTCTGAATACAAGCTTTGTCCCATGAGGCTCTTAGGAAATTAGAACTGATTCATATTTACTATGTTTCATTAAATGGGCATCGATAGGAGTAAATGATTAACTTAATTTAATGAAGAGGATAGATCATGAGGTTCTCTTGACTGTTCAGTAAAATATGAAAACGAAAAATATATCTATGGGATGTTGGTTGATGGTTGATGACCAAGAGGAGGAGATAGTTGGGGTTTGGCAAAAATAAAACCACCTTGGTTCACCAATTTGTTTTATTCAATAATAAACCTTCGACCGAACCTAGACTATCTCCTCTTGAAAAATATAAGTTTTTTTTTTTTTTGTTTGGAGTGGGTATGAACTGAATCAAAGTATCAAAATGTTCTCTGGAAAATTGCTCTAGATGTATTAATAAATATAGAATAGTATATTTATTTTAAAAATCTAAATACACATTATAATTTGGATAAGTCATGCAATACACCTAATTTATGTATTGTACATCATTAACAGTAATACATACTATTTCATTGAAAGTGTAAAACCCGCATAATATCAATACTCACAACACATACATTTTAATATAATATCATATTACAGAATATGCAAAAAATTACTTATGCAACATAACATCATAATATTCAACAGAAATATTGCAACTTATATAACATAGTATAAATTCTCCCAATATCCAACACAAACATCACATAGTTGTCACAAAATATATAACTTACATAGTAATCAGATGATTTTAAAATTTAATATTAGTACCGTATGTTTGTTAAAGAATAGCTTATCCACAGAAACACATGCCCTTAGAAATCCTTTGGATGTACTAGAAAAGTAATATATCTATTATAAAGAAAATTTATATGCTATGGGTAATAACTACATGGATATAGGCACCTCCAGCAGCTGTAGTGAAAAGGAAGGATAACTAATACTTATTTAGAATATCTAATACTTATTCAATACAATCTAGAAATAAGGGGCAAACAGTTTAGTCAAATGTTTGCATGGGTAGATAATTAGAGACCAATAAAAATAATTCAAAAAATACCTATATTTAAATAATCCAATTAAAAATCCACATAATATAATAAAAAGTTATTTCACAATACATAAAAAAATANCAACTTTTCGCAAGTTTAAACACTTTATTCCTAATTATAGGTCCTCAAATATAATATTATACAAAAATAATCTGTTATTTACAGCATTATTTATTTGTTTGTGGTTTAGTATCTATCCGATGTAAATTTCGAGTCCTGGCTGGGACAGAACGATTTTTTTTTTCTACTCCCTTTTATGTCAGCCACTTCGTCATTAATGCCCACCTGGGATCTCAGGATCGGTTTGGACCTAAATCACAAATGTCATCAAAATCAATTCAGCTGTTTTGGAGAAAATTGTATTGATAATATGTAAGGGAATAAACAATTAAGCGTTAGATAAGAAGGCCATCTTCAGAGGCGCTCGAAAGGTAGATCATAGACCCCAAGCCCATGAAGGGAAGGGGCCTATACCCTCTCATTTCCAGTGCTTCTGAAGATGGCTTTCTAAGGCCGAATGCGCCCAAGTTTATTTAAATACTTTGTGGTAAAGAAAACTTGGCCTTCACATTCAATTTTTAATTATGGGTCCAAAAAAGGCTACAAATATAAGAATATTCAAAAACAGTTTAATAATTTACAGCGTTTTTTTTGTTGTTTTTTTTTAGTATAAATTCCATATATCCCGAGTGCTAAATGAATTGTATCATTGAGACATATCTGGAATATTAACACCTGGCTTAATTTAAATAAAATGGCAACAGATATACCCTGCGGGACAGAATTTTACTGATGGCCTAGAAATAATTTTTAAGTATTCCACAACAATGGCCAATAGTTTTCCCATCAAGTAATTTTCTCAGTATTATAGTATTCCATTCCTATACATAATAAAATAAAGAAAGATAAGTGTAAAATTCATTGAAAAATTGGAAATTTTTTATTTCTCATTAGGCGGGATGGCAATTTTGTTATTTTTACCCTTCTTACTTGCAAGGCAATTTAAAGGAAACTCTAAATTTGAAGCCATTCTTTACTCTCTACCTGTTTTTTTAAAATATAGGCGGGAAGAAAGAACAGAGCTGTCTGGAGCTCTGCTGACGAACTAAGGGCAATACATCCTTATCAACTTCCTCTACTATTTAATGTGTTCCATTTAGTTGGTTGAAAATATTTTTCTCATTATAACCAAGTAATGAAGTAAAATATAAGCATTTAAAAAGTTCCTTTACGTCTAAATACCTTATTTAACATAATAATGTATTTAAATGATAAATAAAATTATCTTTATACTTATATACTGCTAAGTAGTTACTATTGGCTAATAATGAGTTTGTCATGTACATTTGCATGTGTTGCATGACGTTAAACATGACTTTATAGCCAAAACTGGAGTAATAAAGAAATTTTTGTAGCACGCTCGGTTTTTCATTTACTGAGCGGCATAATATGGATGAATATGATACTTAAATTACGATGTCTCTGCATTTGCTCCATAAAAATAATATATATTCTTTATTATTGCAGATAGAGATGGTTTTACTAGCTTTTGGATGGTTAGGAATTCTAATACTCACATCTTAATTGAAAAATGACTCGTGGAAGATCCGAAGGACTAGTAAGGTCATGTTTTTTTCCTATGAAGCAAACTTTTCCCCACTTTTAAAAAGTGGCCAGTTGAATTGTTCAAAGGTATGTAACATTTAATTCATGAAATAAACAAATTTTATTTATTTAAATATAAAATATTTGGTGATGTTATGAGAGAAGGAAATATAAATTTAAGAAAGGAGTTTTCTGGAGTCTTGTTGTGGGTATGGACCTTGCCTGTTTTGTCAAATTACATGCATGTACTTCAACTAAATTCACAATTTTTAGCAAATACTAATCAAATGTTGGGCTGTTCTTTAGAATTACAAGCTTATTATAATGTGTCATAATTTACCATATACTGTATGACATTGAGTCTTTAATAACAATCTTTAATAACAAATTATTAATTATTCAATCATTAAAAAAAATTAAATTTTGTCAAACATTTTTGCAATAAACTAGTTTTCAACTAACTTTTTAAAAACTTAATACAAAATTATTAATTGTGTTTAAATTTATGAAAATAAATTAAATAAAAACTTTTAAAT
>KZ806947.1:735886-754525 GCA_000696205.2 Oncopeltus fasciatus
TATATATATATATATATATATATATATATATATATATATAATGTGCTCCAGCTTTCCAAATTTGTAAAATACTAGAACTAAATTAGGTATTTAGGCTTATTTTTGAAACTATTAATGGGTACGTTAATTGCTGGAATATGTTATTACCCATTTGTCGTGTGAAGTGAAATTCCACTTGCTGATTCATTATGTAATTCTATTTTCATTTGTATAACAATCACTTAAAATAATATGATAAAATAATAATTTCAGGTTGTCACTTAATAGACCACAATTGATTACATTTTCTTTCATTTGTCCCTTTACTCTCTCGTAGACATTGGTTACCTTTTCTGACAAAGGGATCTGTTTTGACTTCCCAGACTTAGTGATGCGGGTTTGTGTCTTGGCCTGGAAAGACTTGTCCTAACAGACAATACAGCCTGCCCAGCGCCGTATATATTTAAAATATATTGGCTACCTGTAGATAAATCCTTTATTATGCTTAGAGAGCTTCCTTTCTCTATAAAAGGTCACAAGGGAGCTAAACTTATTTTTTATTTTTTTTTAATACCTACCGAAGAACAGCAGAATTGTTTAAATTACTCGGTGCACCCTGTTCGTAGGATGCTGAAGAGTACTTTGTTGCCTACTTAAGCTGTTACTTACACATGGACTTATGGCGTAGTATAGTAAAAAAAAGAGATCACAGGATTCACACAGAGAATCAAGCCGAGCGGGGATCAAAGGCCGGCTTCGAGACAAAGGCCCCTCCAGCGGTGACAACTGTTCCAGGCGAGATCACGCATTCTCTAAGGGGTCATTCTGCATCTGGAACTGTTCTCCAGCAAAAGATCTAATTGCACGTCAAAACCTTAATTGTCATCAGGACTTAATGGTTCCTGTGGTGCGTGCTCATCTGAAATCAATAGTCTTTTCTTTGAGGATTCATCTTCTACAATTCATTTTCGTGTACATTTTACCACACTAAAATATTAATTAGAATAGCATCAAATAAAAAATTTCATTTGAGTTTCATTTTTTGTGTTATCTCGAATGAATGTTACTTAAAGCTTCATTCATTCAGATTTGTTACTGTTTTGGGGCCATTATGTCGGCAGGACAAGCAGAAGGCATGTTAACCTAACTCATTAAGACTATTCTTATTTGTCTGTTATTTTTTATTTGTATTAATTTTTTATTTTTAAAACCAATTTTTTATTTACTAAATATTACATAATGTTGTCCCAAAGATCCAAAGCTGATTAAATTTATAGGTTTACTTAATAATTTATATTGATTGCAAATTATAAAGTAGAAAGTATTAAGTAACCCAATTAAAATATACCCATTCGTGAAAAGTATTACGAAAAAAATATAAGAAACAAAAATTAGAAAAAAACGGAACAGTTATGAATAGAATAATGAAGTTTAATATCACCCTCAAAATTAAATATCTTGGGGGATTTCAGTCAATGTCTATCAAAAGTAATTTCTGAAGCGGCCTAAAAGCTCTTCAGCATGGCGATGCCTGGGTCCGAGCAATCTGTGCATCCCTTACCTCTCAGCCTAAGCATGAAGAGTTTATGTTAATCTAGGTATGCGCTCTCCAATCGGCGTAGCTTGGAAGAACTTCCTTCTTGGGTCCGGGTGCTACTCCACACTATCGCCACCATGGAGGAGTTTACATAACCTTAAAGATATGCAGCTTGGCGTTGCGTTCCTTCACCCACATTCAAGCAAAGGGGATAATAGGTAATAATATAGGTGTGTGTGTGTGTGTGTGTGTGTGCGTGCGTGCGTGTGTGTGTTTGTGTGTGTATATATATATATATATATATATATGGTGCATGGTTTTGCATTGTGGTGGTTACCTAGATTGCTAGGTATAATTTACTTGTTATTGTTGCTTGGAATATGTTGCGAGGTATATTTTGTGTTGGCAAGTATAATGTTCCTAGGTATAAGTCGCTAGGTTGCTAGGTATATCTTGATTATCATCCAGCTTTTCAGAGGTTTTTAAGGAGATTCCGAGGTCAAATGACTCTTCTAGGTGAGTTCCAAAATGTGGCCAGTCAATTGGACAACTTATTAAAGTTGGTGGCAATTGTCTAAGGATAGGTGTGAGAGACATTGTGAGGAGGAATAGCATTCTACAGAGCACAGCCACGGGAGTTGGTCGTTCCTGTGCCCCACTGCAGATGTTTCGCATTACAATATCCGCCAGAGAGGGAACGGGAACCTAATTACCTCTATAATTGTGTCCTTCGAACCACCCATTTTCCACTTCTCTGGAAATTTTCTGAAATAATCCAATTACCCAAACCCGGTAAACCTTCTTCTAACACATTATCCTGTCGACCAATCAGCCTTCTTCCTTTAATTTCTAAGGTATTTGAGAAAGTTCATTTAAAACGAATAATACTTATAATAACTTCCTTAAATACTCTTCCTAATCATCAGCTCGGCTCCCGATCCCATTATTCTACTGCCCAGCTGGTGTTTCGCGTTGTAGACTTTATTTCCTCTTCCCTCGAGCGAAAATAATTTTGTCCTGGTGCATTCTTAGATGTCACTCAAGCATTTGACCGATTATGGCATACTGGACTATTATATAAACTGAAGTCCATATTTCCAAGTACCATCTACATAATTCTCAAATCATATCAATATGTTATTTGGTTGTGGTTTTTTATCCCACGTAAATTTTAAACAATTAATGAGAGGGAATAGAATAAAAAAATCTATCTGCCCCATCGAACCTGGATCTCCTGCTATCCGGGCTGGTGCATTTACCAGTTATGCCACCAGGACACGCTAGATATCTCATTAAATTTCCTCTACACTAGCGAGAGCCTATCACACGAGAAAGGCGAGAACTTCGTCTTAAACTCGAAGGAGCTAACATTGTCAAGCTATTTGTCGACTCTCGTCATTTACTTTATTTAATTTTTCTTTATAAATATGTTATATATCTATTCCCTCTCATTAATTGTTTCAAATCTTATCTTTCTAACCGTTTCTTTAGGGTTCAGCAATAATCAGATTACTCCGTACACTACCCTGTGAAATCGGGTGTTCCACAGGGCAGTGTGCTTGGACCCATACTTTTATCCTTTATACTGCAGACATCCCTACTCATCCTAATACTCTTTTAGCCCTCTTTGCAGATGACAAATTGATCCTCTCCTCCCATCCTGAAAATGTTTGAATAAGTTGAGAAAATGTTTTCTATGTTCTTAACTTGATTAGTTAATGTGAACGGTTTCAGATAAAAGGTGTTTGTGTTCATAGGGATCAGTGGAAAGAATGGTTATGCTCCCGAAGTCAAATGTGTGTTCTTCATGAAAATCATGTTTAAATGTTAAGTTACTTATTTACCGTTTCTTCTTCCGGGTTGGACCGTGTCAAATTGTTGTTATTTGCCGAGCTTTCTCACATCATGTGATGGCTTCTTCAGGGCTGAAAATAATAACAACAATTTGACACGGTCCAACCCGGAAGAAGAAACGGTAAATACTTCTGACGACCGTCGAAGCCTACGTGAACAAGTTACTTATTCCCAATAATACCCTTTCTTTTTTCCTTTGTCCTTTTATTTCCCTCTTTTGAAATACGCTGCCCTTCCTTTGTACCTTCCGCCTCTTACATGGTGGGAGAGGAGGGGGGGGGGGCACCCTTTCACCACCCACGGTAACTTTCAGAAAAATTATATTTGATTTTAGTCAAGAAAATGTGAACTAGAAACAGGACGTCCTCTCTCGTCTTCATAATAGGCAGGTGTGGTCAACTACTGTTTTAATGTTATTCAATAATATTTTTATAAGTTGCTGTCTGCATGTTTTTTAAATTCCCTTACATACCTTTTTTCATTCATACTTTTGATATCACATTACATTATGGTAATTCTGTATTATAATATTGTCAATTATTATTGTATTCTCATGACATTGTATTTCTACTGCCCTGAAGATGGCTTACAATATACGCCGAAACGTTGGCAATAATCTTTTTAAAAAATACATTTTTTTTTTAAATTTGTATTTTTTTTTTTTTTTTTTGGATCTACCTTGACCGAACCCCAACTAAAATCATCTAATATTCCCTTCATTAGATTCAATCATTGCTCATTAACAATCTTTCTGCAAAAAGAAAAAATAAATTGTAGGAGCTAGGGCTTGGGCTCACACAGCCGCATTTATGCGATGGTCTTCTTTCTTGTCTTGATGGTAGGATCGGGGGAAATATGAATTTTTTTTTTTTTTTAATTTAATTTAATTTAGCTATGATAAATTAAATAGATGCATTCTCTCAGACGAATAGAAAAATCCCTCTCGGTGAAGTGTACCAGTCGGGCGTAGCGGCTGACCGGATCATCCCAAGTCTGTCAGCTGTCGTTCTTATCAGGTGAGCGGAGTACCCTCGCTCTTCCCATGACAATGGGCACGCGCGCCGCAGATCCGCAGATATACCTGTCCAGCCGCCACGCGCTCCCTTACAGCCATGATTATCTCAGGCCAATCGAATTTCTTTTTTAAACTGTATCGATTAATCCACCGTGACGGACACGAGGCTGTCTTGTATAAGTTCTAAAAGGTCAGCGAGCAACGACATTGATCCTATCATCCAAGATCCTTAGATGAGCATGCCGACCGCCATTTATTGAAATAGGACAATTACCAATCTCACCACCAGATCTTTTTTTTTTTTTGCCAGGGATGGAAACTTGTACATGATCTCAGATGTAAACAACAGAGGTAATATCCAGTATTTGGTCAAGTAATTCTCATACAAGTTATTTTTTTTTTTAAATTGAGCCAGAAAAAATTAAAACAGATATTAACAGATTTGGGAATAAAGGACATTCTACCATTTAGATAGTGTCATAAGCAATAATATTATTTTTATGTAAGTTTCTTTTATCGTAAATTTTCCTCAAACTGTATTCTTACGTCTGATCTCGCTGCTTACAATGAACAAGGAACTTAACTCTTTCACACTTTTACCCAATCCCTACTCTTAATTTAATCTTCTTCAACAGTGAAGCCAATGTAATTGGTTTACTTTCCATTAATGTAATCATTGTTCGGTTCATTCATTTATCTTTTCTTATTACAGTTCACTTACACTGACCATTTAAAAAAAAAAAAAAAATTGTTCCGCAACGGGTCATATAGAGCTAGAAGGGGAATACATATTAAGGATGTATTTATTCTCGGCCCACGGCACACCTACTGGCTGGCTAATTTTTCCTGGTTCAATAAAGAATGGTTCACAATTAGGACTGGATTTTTCCTAGGAGCACACAAGGAATCATCGGGGTCATTACGAACAGAAGCACAGAAAGAAGAAACTGTGAGCATTTAAAAGGAGAGTTTGTTGACCGTAGATATTATTCTTAGATGATTTTAGTTGGGGTTCGGTCAAGGTAGATCCAAAAAAAAAACACAAATTTAAAAAAAGTATAATCCTTTATTAAAAAAATGCATTTTTATTAAATTTGTGTTTTTTGGATCAACCTTGACCGAACTCCAACTAAAATCATGTGAGCATTTAATTTGATATCTTTGACTCAGGAGTCCAGTATCTTAACCACCATCCGAATTGATATGAGAATAAGTAAAATTTACAATGACAATTTATGTCTATGGCTGTAAGAAATATTTTTGGAGTATTAGGGCGCATTCATTTAATCAAAATTGGTTCTGCCATATCCCATTAAAGTTAGGTACTGTATGCCCTACGCAGATTAAAACTTGACGAACATATATTTCTCAGCAGATATATTTTAGTGTTCGGCTTATCTTGATAGGAAATAGAAAAAAAAATTTGAGGGGCCTATGATTTTTATTTTCCACTTTGATTGTAATAGTTCATTTACTATTAGGAAAATAAACTATAAAAATGTATAAATATAAATTGCCACATATCCGAAAGGAGCGAGAGTTATGGGCTGCATGAAATATGAAGGGGTTGTAGGAAGACTCCCACCAATATGGACGCTGGACCAGCAGCCCCCGAGTGGTGGGGGGAGGTGACTGATGTCTTAAGTTTGCGAATAAACAAGTAGAGACCAAGAGGCGGCCCCGCAGCGTAGAATAACTTTTTAGAAGAAAATTAATATCAACCCCCACCCCCAGTGGAAAAGAAATATTAGCGAAGTTTTACATAAATCCCCTAGGACCACAATCTAACTTCTCCATTAGTATCCCAAACTCCCATTATAAATTTAAACATACTTAATTTTTTTTTATATCTTTACTCTTCTGAAGTAATACCATTCTGCTACTTCATTTTTAAAGATTATGAATTCTCTCGAGGTCTGTTCAAATAGTTTATTGTACATTTTTAAAATGCTTAAAAACAGTTTAAATAAAGTTAGAAAACTTATGGCTCCAAAAGGGAGCTCAACCTGCCTATTTTTAATATTATCCGGGTTTTTCTTGGAAAAAAGAATTTTTTTTGTGGAAAAAATCTTAGAAAGTTACATTTTACACATATTCTATTAATTTTTCGTTACTCATAAAACAACAGAGATATTAACGGTTTTTTATTTAGATCTGTTTAAAAAAAAAAATCCCTTCAGTTTTTACCCTTTTGCAAAAAGAGATTCAAATATTGAATTAACTTTGTTTTTAATTTTTTTAAAATGCAGACTCAAGCAAACACACACTATTTTGACAGTTCTTAGATGATTTTAGTTGGGGTTCGGTCAAGGTAGATCCAAAAAAATACAAATTAAAAAAAGTGTATTTTTTTAATAAAGGATTATCTGCCAACGTTTCGGCTTACATCGTAAGCCATTTTCAGGGCTATCATGAAGATGAGAGAGGACGTCCTGTCCCTAAGTTCACATTTCCATGACTAACTAATTTTCAGTCATGGAAATGTGAACTTAGGGACAGGACGTCCTCTCTCGTCTTCACGATAGGCAGCCCTGAAGATGGCTTGCAATGTTAGCCGAATCATTGGCAGATAATCTACGCAGATAATAATACACTTTTTTAATTTGTTCTTTTTTTGGATCTAACTTGACCGAACCCCAACTAAAATCATCTAAGAATAATATCTGCGGTCAACAAACTCTCCTTTTGACTATTTTGATAGATTTTCCTTAAATCAAGGTATTCACTTGGTGTCATGAACAACTTTTGAAAATTTTCTACGATTCTTTATCGTTTCTTGTCAGGAATAGATAAAAATATTAACAGTTTAAAATTATATTTGTGTGTGTCTGTGTGTAATCAAAAAGAGTTGAGCATCAAACTGCCTGAAAAAGTGTGCAATACTATGTTTGCCGCGAAAATGGCAGTCCACTGCCCAAACCGCTTGCCATGAGGAAGCGGAAGCCAATGACAACGGATTCATATAAGTATATTGATTACATTAATTTTTTATTATTATTTGTATTATACGCACTGTAGTATCCACAATTTTGAAAAAAAAGAACCCTAATTCGGCACACTTCTTTTTATATGTCTTTGGACGAATTCGTAAATAGTTGAAATTGGTCGCATAATCGTTTATAAGGAGAAACCCAATCTATAAATCCTCAATATCTTTGTTGTTGTTAAAGATAAAACAAAATTACATGATATGATTTACAGATAGAGGATCATACTCAATGGATCCAATTTTTATTAGCTTTTCACGTCTCTTCTGAAGTTCTTTCTATGTAGGATCGCACAGAAGATCTAAAGAAAATTTTTGAATTTCGCTTCTTGACTCCAACATGAATATTCTTGATTCCCTAGATGAAAATCTGCTAATAACTCATTGTATAATAAGTTCATTGACAAGGGAGACTTTTACAGTGGACGAGGTGTAAACTGTGCTGTTAATGAGAAAAATCCCTGCGTGCAGAGGGCGTACGTTAGAGGAGGCGAGCAGCGCTATGCTAATGCCAGATCTCGGTAACAATCAGGTTTACGAGCGAGCCACCCCCTGCCCCGTAGTTTAGATATACCGATAAACAAGGGGAAAGGGGCATTTGCAAGTCTATGAATTCATAATTCATATATTAGTCAGTCGGCAGTGGCTCATCTAGAGTGCGCTAGGGCAACTCCAGTCGGCCAGCAGTCCTGCCCGACCAAGGTAAGCCCTACGATTGAACTTACCCCGTACACGATAGGCCCTTACACCCACGCGCGATCTACGAACCGGCTTCCGGCTAGTTCGCGAGTCATACACTGTACACGCTCCTATAGGGATTCCGACCAATCTGGGAATGCTTTTTTTTTTTTTTTTTTTAAGTGTTAAAAAAAGATCCACTTAGATTCATGGAGGGAGGGATCTACATCTTAATCTTAAAAATATTATTTTTGTGAATATGTATTAGATAAATATAACAATTCTATTCCATAAATAAAGTTTAGTAATCATGCAATAAAATTACGGAAAAGGGCAAGGGAACAGAATAAAAAATCTAACTGTCCCAGGACTCGAACCTGGATCTCCTGCTTTCCAGGCCGGTGCATTCCCATTTACGATACAGATAAAAGTCGAATAAGTTATTAAATTCCCCGCACTAGTGTCGAGAGTCTAACCTCCGAGGCTGACGAATATATCGTGTTATGCTCGGAGGAGAATAAATTTAAAAAAAAGTATATAATTAATATTTAAAAGTAAATAACGAGAGTCATTTAAACAGCTTGACAATGTCAGCTCCTCCGAGCATTAAACGATATATTCGTCGGCCTCCAGGTTCGAGTCCTGGCTGGGACAGTTACATTTTTTATTCTGTTCCCTTGCACTAAAAATTGTTAAAATTTACAATGTCAGCTCCTCCGAGCATAAGACGATATATTCGTGGGCCTCGGAGGTTAGACTCTCGACACTAGTGCGGAGAATTTAATAACTTATCAGATTTGTCTCGGTAGCATAATTGGTATATGCTCCGGCCTGGATAGCAGGAGATCCAGGTTCGAGTCCTGGCTGGGACAGTTAGATTTTTATTCTGTTCCCTTGCACTAAAAATGTTAAAATTTACGTGGGATTAAACACCGAACATCGAAGGCAGATGGTTTCTTTTCATTTTTTTAAAACTAAATATCCTTCACACAATAAACTCCTTAACAGACTTATCCAATTACACAAGGTATTAGCCACCAACAACAACTACTCATTATTTTGTTGAAATGCAGAAATAGAATAAGTGTTACCCAATTTTATTATAAATTGCTGCAAAAGTTCCACACATTTTTCCATAAACAAAATATCATACATTTTCTAACATACAATATAATTTAGAAAAAATCTTTATTAAATCTCCACATTTCAGATAAAATAGCTGAAATTATTAAAAAATCAATTAAAATTCTTTTTAATTCTGATTTATTAGATACTATTAAAGCTATAAGTAGTTAAAAGAGTATTACACAAAATGTTTAAAAGTATTTGTAAACACCTATATTTCGCTTGGACGACAGAATTTTACTGGGCTTGCTTTTGGACAACATTTGAAGTACTCCAAGGATTCTTGTTAAAAATTACCTTATAATATTATAGTGAATTTCAAATTTAAATTACTAATAGGTCATGGTCCATAAGAAGCATATTAAGAAAGATACCTAAGAAGTAATTTCGAGTGTTGAGCGGGCCTTCTAATTTATCATAAAGTTGTGAAATAAAAATTATATATATTATATATTGCTATAAAATATCATTAAAAATCAAAGTCATCTGTTAGCCGATTGCTCGATCCCACGCTGATAACATTCCTTGGGATAGCTGTCAAAGAACTCTTCGAACGCAATTTCAATTTTCGCAAAGTTATTAAATTTTTTCTCTTGAAAAAAGCGAGTCATGGATCGAAACAAACCGTAACCCGATGGTGCGAAGGACTATATGGTGCATAAGGCAGGAGTTCTAACCGTGAAATTCAACTTTTCTTTTTTTTTTTTTTTTTTTGCTGTGTTAGCCTCCCTTGCAACCACTAAGGGTCATTGGAGGGAGGGGTTATCTACAGGTTGCCACCCTATTTTAAACACCCATGGCTCAGGACAACCTTCTATATTATAAATAAAAGATTGACCTGGGCGGGATTTGACCCCGCGGCGTCAGGATTGCGAGACCCGTACGGATCCCCTGAGCTATCCCGGCGCCCCTCTATTAACTTTACTTTGGCACGACGGGTAGTGTGAAGACGAGCATATGCTTATTGGACTGAAACTACTTTACGGCTGACCGAAGCACGAAAACGCTCAGACAGCTTCGCGTATCTGTACCTTTTCAGTTGGTCACAGTAGAGTTTAGAATTCATAAAGCATCAATCTTCGACAATTTCGTGATGAATATTACAGTCAAAATATTCAAATGCAAAGCATAGATTTTTTTTTTTTTTTTCAAATTCCCCCTTGCATTAACCCGAAAAGCAGCTTGACCGCGATCTAGCCATTGCTTATGGGTATTCAGATTTCGCCAGTAATCCCGTTTTTCATCATAGGTCGGTTAGCATTTGATCGATAGGTTTCCTGTTTTCTGCGCCCAAACGTAAACTATAGTACATGGTATATACTAATATGCATTTCATCAATTTATTATACATATCTTATTTGAGAGAGCAGGAAATTCTTTACATTTGATCATCACTCATATACCATTTATTATATGTTATAATTCATGTTACTCCTCATGTAAAAAAAAAAAAAAAATTGAAATTAAAAAGTACGTAGAGTAATCTAATTGATAGAGGCTAATATATTTTTTGGTTAACTGAGGGAAGTTACAATATGGAAAATGGTTTTCACAAGATTTTTTTTTTTTTAACCTATTAACCAGGGAGTTCCCGTTCAAATTATGCAACCTGTACCGGGCGCGCATTGTTTCGCTAGGACATGTCATTACGTCATGCCCGGAGACGTGAATACGTCCTACATGTACCCGATATTGTTTACGCCTCACGCCTATTAGAAGCGGGAAGATATTTTCTCAAGATTGATGACTCGTATCTTTGCACAATTCTCTTTAATTACTACAGCTGAGCGCTTTCAAGATCCAAGATCTCATCCTCAGTGTCCAGGAACTTCCCAGTCTGAGTGTCAGAGAGAGACTATCTATAGACTCTGACTCCCACAGCTCAGACTTTCAGATGGTCCTGAAACTGCTCAGCTTTGTAATTAATAAAGATAATTCTGCAAAGATACGAGTCATCAATATCGAGGAAACAATTTTCAATTGCATAAGTTTGACTCTGTTTTTAATATTAAAATAACAAATTACATTTAGTTCCTGCCATACTCATTTAAACGAAATATTTCGTAATCAGAGCTTGTTTGAGGAGAATTCTACTTTACTTTCCCTGAAGTACAATAAAGATGAAAATATCATCAATATTTCCTTATGGCGGCTTTTAAAGAAAATAGCTTATTCCCTCCCCCTGGTTTGGTGTGTGTGTACGAAGTGTGAAGGAAGGGCAATCACGGAGATAGTCCAGGCGGGATATGCCGTGCCAAGCAACTATTAGCGGATGGGATCAATCAGTGACTACTGCAGCCGGCTCCTTACCTCTGCGAAGAGGGGGGGGGGGGGGGGATCAATTACTTAGCAGCAGAGCCTCTACTGGGTAGCGCCTTGGTCTGCGCTAGTGACGCACACCGGCATGTTACGGAAGAGTGTTGGGATCCTCCGACGAGGTTCAGTATGTTCGTTCGGCTTTTGCCGAGTCAAAGTCCGGATTCTCCAGAAAAACATACACGAGAATCGTATGGAGCCAGGAAGCAGAGGTCACATTGGCCACTATTGACTAAATTAGGGGATTCAATAATGAATCGAATTAGACGTGATTCTTTTCTGTTTGCTGCTCAGAGGGCTGAAGTTATATGTGTGAATGATTTTTCCATAAAAAATGTTGGTAAAACAGTAATCTGTGCAATTCTCTGTGATAGTTACGACAATATTTGAAAAAAAATGCGTATACTCTTACATTACATAGAGTTGTCAGATACGCAGAAAAACTGTTTGTCTTCATGAAATAATGACTTTAGTTGTATTTAATCCCACGTAAATTTTATAAAAGACATGCAAGGGAGTTAGAATTAAAAAATCTTACTACCTCAGCTGGGAATTTCTGTGTAAAGTTTAGGTGGGCTTAAATACCACAATTAATATCATTATTTAAAAAATAAATATAAGGAAAAAAAAAACGAGAGTCTAACAAATAGCAGACGATGTTAGCTCTTTCGAGTATAAGACGATATATTCGTCTTACTTGGGGGTTTAGACTCAGAGTAAAGTGCGGGAGTTGGAGAGAGACTTGTGGTACAGTGACCAGCATAATTGCCCGGAAAGCAGGAGACCCGGCTGAGGTAGTTAGATTTTTTTTTATTCTAACGCCCATTGCATATTTTTATATGGGTTATTCTGTATTTTTCTTGCTCAGAAAAATAATTCCTGTAAAATAATGCCACATAATTTGCAGTCCCACTTGACTAGTCGCTTTCACGTATGTGACGAGGCATTTTTTTCCTTTTAATTGGGCGTATTTGACTGTGGAAATTATTAGTAGAGATTGTAGTGGGATTCGGTCAAGGTTGATGTCAACCTTGACCAAACCCCCACAATTTAACTACTAATCGTTCGCTTCCTTTAGTGCCTCATCCTGACCCTTGTCTTTTAAACGCGGGGGAATGTAATTTTCGTTCTTAGATGGAATCAATCGGGGACTTTTGCAGTCCGTTGTTTTTTTTTTTTTGCGGTGAATAAATTTTAAAGACAAAAATATATAGACTATATCTATCAATCTATTTTTATTTCCACACCTTCTTATCGCTTTCCGTTCTTTCCTTATTCATAGTGAAAATAGTTATAGTAATAGTTACTATGTCAAACTCCACATGTACGTCAAACACAACTAAAAAATTAACAATGAATAAAAAATGGTCATCACTGTGAAGGGAGAAGGGGCCCATCGACCCCACTCCAAATAAGTTTAGGCATTAAGGCCCAGGAGGTCGCGAGGCCATCTCCGTTTTAGTCGCCGGGGAGGATTGTGGGGAATGGAGTCCGACGACAGGGATTGGGCAAATGGATTGGGATGAAATTGGAGTTTACTATGGAAGAGTTTGAAGCGGGTGGAGATAAGGTCTTTGACAAAAGGAATATTAAAATCGTGATGAAGGGTAGAGTTGGACACATAATATGGAGCGTTAGCAATTATTCTAAGAATTTTGGACTGAAAGGATTGTATTCGTTGGATATTGGAAGGCTTAGCGGCACCCCACAGTTCTGCACCGTAGGTCCAGATTGGTCGTATTATGGTCTTGTAGATGGTCAGTTTATTTTCTAATGTGAGCTGTGAGCGCCTATTTATAAGGCTGTATAAGAGTCCGTGGCGTCTGTTGAGTTCTTGTCGTTTGATTTTAGTATGTTCATTCCAGTTGAGTCGTGAGTCAAGGTGGAACCCTAGGTAACGGACTGAATCAGAAAGAGGTATAGGTATGTTATTGTATGTAACATTATTAGGAGAATCTTTTCTTAATTTAAAATTTACTTGTACGCATTTGGACTCATTTATTTTGATTCTCCATTTACTGCACCACTGCTGAATAGCATCAAGGTGGTTTTGTAAATTTTTAGAAGCGATTTTGGAATCAGAGTGGGAGGAGAGGATCGCTTTGTCATCAGCAAAGAGGGCTAAAAGAGTATTAGGATGAGTAGGGATGTCTGCAGTATAAAGGGTAAAAAGGATGGGTCCAAGCACACTGCCCTGTGGAACACCCGCTTTCACAGGGTAGTGTTCGGAGTAATCTGATCCTTGCCGGACCCTAAAGAATCGGTTAGAAAGATAAGATTTGAGAATTAGGTAGATGGTACTTGGGAATATGGACTTGAGCTTATATAATAGTCCAGAATGCCATACTCGGTCAAATGCTTGAGTGACGTCCAAGAATGCACCAGGACAGAATTCTTTTCGCTCGAGGGAAGAGGAAATGTAGTCTACAACGCGAAACACCACCTGGACGGTAGAATGCTGGGAACGGAAGCCAAACTGATGATTGGGAAGGATAT
Organism: Oncopeltus fasciatus; assembly: GCA_000696205.2. Classification (NCBI taxonomy): domain Eukaryota; kingdom Metazoa; phylum Arthropoda; class Insecta; order Hemiptera; family Lygaeidae; genus Oncopeltus; species Oncopeltus fasciatus. The sequence continues at coordinate 749,873 of KZ806947.1, forward strand.
TTGTGGAATTTATGATAGGCATCATTCGTTTTAGAAGAAATTTTTCAAATACCTTGGAAATTAAAGGAAGAAGGCTGATTGGTCGATAGGATGATGTATTGTGAGCAGGTTTACCGGGTTTGGGAAACAAACACAACTAAAGGCCAGCCATTAAAATTTGTTATCACTAAATCTTTTATTAGAAATTACAGCTCTTAATTAAGCTGGCCTTGTTGTCTTACATTTCTTATTCATGATTCAATTAAAATATAAATTCCCTGAAATCCAAAATGTTTTTTTTTTTTTTTTTTTTTTTAGAGACAAATAAACGGACTATGGTTTACTCCAAATTTGATAAAATCCGGCTGATTTTTTCGACTATTAAGGTTATTCAAAAGAGTTACCTTTCAGTTTTTCTTAAACACCTTTGATTTTTTAAGGACATTCTTGATAAAATAGGAAATAACGCCCCTTCTACCCCCCCCCCCCCAACTAAGGTATACTTTACAATAAATGAAATACTTAGCTGTTACTAATGCACTAACCAATACTATACGAAATTATGTGCTTACGGAAGTAGCTAATACATAACTAAATACAGAAATATGAGGGTGGTTCTTTGGCTCCTGGCGGTTTTAATTCATATATCCTGTTTTTAAACAAAGGACGCTGTGGTATTGGAGACGGGTATACAAATGGACTGTATCCATTATTTGTATGGGATGGTTATGTTGGAAGGGGGAGCTTCCAATATCAAATAATCTTTCTCTCTATCTGTTGCCGTTATTCATCCTTTCTCTCTCTCTCTCTCTCACTCACTCTCTCTCACACCCTCCCTCTCCCTCTCTGCTCCCTTCCAAAAAATAGGGGGTGTTCCCTCTCGCCTCTCCCCCTTCCGAATGGAAGCGGGAGGGGGGTATGTTCGGTAAATAAAAATGGATCGATGAATGATCCGTGTTTGAGAGTGTGCGCGCCTGTGTGAGTGTGTGTGTGAGAGTCTGGGGTGGGGGAAGGTTTGGATCTGATACAGAGCCCATGAGCACTCCCTGTGTTCCCTCGACCTTCAGTTCATTTCGTACAGACTGTTCTCTGCTCAAGACTAAAGTTGTCCAAAGATTTAAAGTTATTATTTACTATTTAGCAGTTTTTTTTATCGTGGAATCAAGTTATTGACAATGGTATCAAATCAAGGCTTTAAGAAACAATATTCCAATATCTACCGATCCTACTTAGGTGTAGCATGTATAGAATTGTATACATATGTGTGTGATTTAATGCAAATAAATCATAAAATAGAAGGGAGAATAGTAATAATATGTATTAAGATAACGTATCAAAAGGAAGTAAAAAGGGTATTGCATACCAAATGAAAAAAATATTTCATATTCGGTCGTAAATTGAGAAGAACCCAAGAAAGCTTAATAAACAGAAGGAAACTTCTGAGTGTTTTAGGAATAAAGGAAAACATGAGAGAATTAGACATTGCACTGAGTGATTTAAAAAAAAGAATATAACCAAATAAATATATTGAAAATATAAAGATTAAATTCTCACAAAAATTGGTAAAAGAGAAACAACTATGGGCGAATGCTATGCTCTTGGCCAAAATCGGTAGATGTGAGAGGGAGGCTTGAGAGAAGGAATAACAATTTTGGTATATGTCTCATGAAAAACATTTCTTGAGTATCTAGGAGTGTAATTTCTTGTCTTTAACTGTTATGCTGAAAATAATTTTTCGGGCGAAGCTTATTAAAGAGATATTAAAGAAATTAAGGAAGAAGTCTGAACGCTCCCCCCCCCCCCACCACTACTCCTCCCGATTTATCATGGGCAGTTTAGCCATATTACCTTTTTCTTTTCGTCCCCATTTTCTATTTGTACGATCAAATCAGTCATTTACTCTTGTGGGTGATTATTTCGGTTAGGGTTCGGTCAAAGTTAATCCAAAAAAATACTATTTAAAAATTGTATATTTAATTATCTGCCGACGTTTCGGCTTACATTGTAAGCCATCTGGATCACATGTTCATGCCAGTTGGCACGACGTCCCCTCTCTCCTCCATGATAGCCTTGAAGATGATTTAAAATGTAGACCGGCAGATAATTAAAAAATATACAATTTTAAAATTGTATTTTTTGTATCAATCTTGACCGAACCCCAACAAAAAAACATTTACTAAAATCTCTTTGGTGTAAAACTTTCCTTTTCAATATCCGCTAGGTTTAAGCCCTTTGCTTGGCGGACTTTTAATCGTAAAACATCCAAATTCGGTATTTGAGCCTCCTTCCTCTGACTGTTAAATTTATCCGTTAAGGACTAAAATTAGGAAAGAGAATTAATGAAACATATAAAATAATTAATTGCTCTAGTAAAAAGTAAAGTTCTAATTTGAAGGTAAATTTGTCGACCATCAAGTTTTATATAGTAAAGATATTAGGAATTCGATCTTGGTAGTTGAAGACTTAAAAACTAATTTGTAATGAAGAAAGCGTTTTCTATTTAAGAAAAAAGTTTTTATCTAAGAGAAATTGTAACCAGAAGAAGGACTCTCAATTCATATGAGTTATTGGGGGTTTTCCTTTGGCTTTTGCAGTTCAGTATACAGTAGTACGTGATATCTCAATTTAAATTTGCGAAAAAGGAGTTTATGTATTATTATAGACTAAATTACGAAGGCATATAATCTTCTAAAAGATAATTAGATATCTTTGGCAATAATTTGCCAAAATAATTAGAATACGAAAAAAAAAGAAAAGAATATGGTCCGTTGGCCTCGCCCTCTTCAATATTCCTATACCCTGAAGAAGGCCTGAAATTCAGGCCGAAACATCCATGGCTCAGGAGAAGTTTTTATTTTTTAAATAAAAGCTTGCTCTGGGTTGGATTTGAACCTGTAGTGTCAGGATTGTGAGACTCGAACGGATTCCCTGAGCTACACTCGTGCTCCCCTAAATTAAATTCAAAGGGATTATAACAATTTAATTCCATAAATAAAGTTTAGTAATCATGCAATAATATTACAAAATAGGTTTTTTACCATATCTCAATGTTTTAAATTAAAATTGAGAGTTTTCTTGACTTTGGGGATTATTATTTTCTACTAATAATCTACAAAGTCTCTACTAATAATCTTCAGGGTAAAAAACAGTTCATTTTTACTTTAATGCCACCTCACAATCATACAGACCACCCACCAGACTCCTGGCACCATTGCCTCCTACCTCTCCACTCCACCTGTACCACCGCAAAACTGCACCAACCCTTCATCACTACCTCTCTCAATATCTGATTTGAAACCGCAGTGTCAGGGTAGCGAGACCCGAACAGATCCCCAGGAGGTCACGCTTGCTTTTGTTAATTACAATCTTTCTCTCTCTGATTGACCTGCGATATTAATTTATTATTATATATTAAAATTATTTCTAGAGAATTGGGAGGTTAAAGAATATACCTAATCCATTTTTAAGTCCCCTATTTAGTATAATTTATCAATGATTACTGCATCTACCATTGTTTTATTGTAAAGAATTTTTTTTTTTTTTTTTTTCCTATTTAGTATAATTTATCAATGATTACTGCATCTACCATTGTTTTATTGTAAAGAATTTTTTTTTTTTTTTTTTTGCTGTTAGCCTCCCTTGCAACCACTAAGGGTCATTGGAGGGAGGGGCTATCTACAGGTTGCCACCCTATTTTAAACACCCATGGCTCAGGACAAGCTTCTATATTATAAATAAAAGATTGACCTGGGCGGGATTTGAACCCGCGGCGTCAGGATTGCGAGACCCGTACGGATCCCCTGAGCTATCCCGGCGCCCCCAATATTGTAAAGAATCAGCTCTTGAATAAAAGAATATTGACGATGGTATATTTGATTATTTAGCAATTAATGTGAATATTGTTTGAAAAGGTTGGCAATATACTGTTCACGTAGGAGAAGAAAAATGAAGAGCATGTTTCACAGACAGGAATCCTCCATGAATTACTTGATTGAGAAATAAGTTGCTTTTTGTTGAAATCATGTTTTATGCTTTATATTCACTTTGTTCCAATTTCAAAAATAATTTTTTCTTACTTTGCTCACGACAGTTATACCATTCATTGCAGTTGAAGAAAAATAAAGCAAAAAAAAAAAAAGTTATTATTAGATTCAAGGAGTGATTCGCTTCTGAGTGTGGTGAAAACATTTCGGGAGGTCGGAGATAATATCAAGATCGCCTATGGACACTAAAATAGCCCTGACTCTGAGAGGTAATTAGAACCGCAACAAGTTGAGATCTTATCGGGGAATGGCTCACGCTACCTCCTGAGGACCGTCTGAGCAGAGCTCTCGGCCAAGGATCCGAACGCCAATTTCTGTCGCGTGGCGTGGAAGGAAGGCGACTTTTAGAGGATACGGTGAGAGTATCGCGTTGGAATTATCTCTACGAGATTTTTACCGAGAGCAATTCAAAGGGTAATGTGACTGATGAAGTACTACCCACGTCTGATTGAAGTTGAAGCTAGGATTGGCTAAAACACCTAGAGAGGTTATTGGTGTGGCAGTGACCGATTTCAGCCCTTATTGAACTCATCATCAATTGTATGCAAGAGCACATTAAGATATATATACATATATATATATATGGGATCAATCAGTGACTACTGCAGCCGGCTCCTTACCTCTGCGAAAA
>KZ806947.1:776599-788636 GCA_000696205.2 Oncopeltus fasciatus
GTAAATAAAAAGATAAATTTTTATTGTAAATGTGTAAATAAAAGATTTGAACTAGCAGCGCCTGGATGGCGACACCTGAATGTATCCCCTATTATCCATATATATATATATATATATATATATATATATACCATATATATATATGTCATAGTGAAAGCTTTTGATACCATTTCTTGTCGCTTTTAGAGAAAGTTTTAAAGATGAAATTTTGCACGTAATATGTTTCATAATATTTGTATTTTCTTTACCCTTAAAGAAAATAATGTACAATAAAAAATAAGTGTGTGTAAATTATAAAACAAGTTATCAAATAGTGTTTGTAGGTTATTGAGGTTTTTGGTTATTTACGTTTACAATATATACTTACACATTTATATTACCATAGCTTGTATATTAATATTAACAATATTGATGTGAAAATGTATAAGGCTTAGCAGTAGCTATTAAGTTATCAGAGAAGAGAAAATATATTTTTCAAATATTAGTCTAAACTAAATTATTTCTACAGAATTATTTGTCCAAAACCCTGAGTAGCCTTATTAAGGATAACTGTTGTATTTGTAGATATCTTCCCCAATGAAAGGATTCTAAATAAATATTATGGAACAATAAGTTCTAATTAAACATGTTTTACCTATTTTGTTATCTACATCTTTTTTCTAACGCTTAAAATAACGAAGATATTAGGATTTTAAATTTTTAATATCTCTGCCTTGAACTATTTTAGCCATGAGCTACTCCAACGCTTTGTAAAAAAAAAAAAAAAAAAAAAAAAATGTTTTTGTTTCTCCAATTTAAAAGATTTGCTTAAATATATTTTTAAAAAATTGCGCTATGGTATCAGCAAGATTAGCTTGATTTCCCGAGGGGAAGTCTGATAATACAGCTGAGCCTAGTTATAGAACTTGATCACTCCTTACCGAAAGGGTCTATTCTGACACCAAAACGCACCAGGAATCAGCCTTTGCAGTGTCATAGCTTTTCCAAGGAATTGTAGATATTTTCAGTAGAGAATTTTTTGGGGTTCGGTCAAGGTAGATCCAAAAAAAAAAAATACAATTAAATAAAAATTTAGTTTTTTAAAAATTATCTGCCGAAGTTTCGGCTTACTGTTTAAGCCATTTCCAGGGCTGTACTGAAAGTGAGAGGAGACGTGTTGTCACCTGGATCAAATGTTCATGACTGACAAGTTCCTGATGTTGAGTCCTGAAGATGGCTTGCAATGTAAGACAATAATAAATGCACTTTTTTTTTTTTAAATAAAAAAAAATGTATTGTTTTAGATCAATCTTGACGAAACCCCAACAAATTCTCTACTAATAATCTCTGCGATCGAAAACTCTACATTTGTTGTCACACCTAAGTGCTATACTGCCTCTTCTTCCCCAAGGCATAGTCTGTAAGAGGTGTCCACCTCAACATCCATCGATCTTTAAGAAGAATTTAAGAGGACAGTTGTCCAACCAGAGCTGGTTCTGTACAGGAACAAAGACTTATGATTTTTATTGTATGTATGTTGCCAATTTGTATAGATATTTCATTTCATTAGCTGAACTCTCTCCTACCTTGGAAAATTTAGTATTTGTTAATATTTGTATTTATTAACTATACTTTCATATTCTTTTAAGTTTGAACATCTCATTTTACTCATAAGATATTATATATATATATATCCTNTTTTTTAGTGATAATTGGGGGATTTGTTAGGGTGGAAATATAATTTTTATAATTATTTAAAATATAGGTATGTAGTCATATAATGATATACCTATGAAATATTCAAATATTCTCTGTGCAATTCTATTTCGCTGTGCCCACTCTACGTAAGTTAGATGGGAGAATTCCTTTCCACTCAACTTCTTTTATCTTTTTATCCTTTCCTTAGTTAAATTTTTACATTAATTGACAGCAAAGCAGTTGTATGCTTAATTATAATTTGTTTAGTATTTTATTTTTCGTGTATATCTTATCTTTCTCAAAGTTATACAATCTAAAACTGTAATTGTAGTATAATATCAAACTTAAAAATAATGAACAATATCCATATCCTATAAATATTATTAACAATTTTTAGTGCAAGACAACAGAATAAAAAATCTAACTGTCCCAGGACTCGAACCTGGATCTCCTGCTTTCCAGGCCGGTGCATTCCCATTTACGCTACAGATAAAAGTCGAATAAGTTATTAAATTCCCCGCACTAGTGTCGAGAGTCTAACCTCCGAGGCAGACGAATATATCCTCTTATACTCGAAGTAGCTACCATTGTCAAGCTATCATACCATATATATTCATTGGTGGTGGAAATAACCTTTTAGATTATTTACCTAATTGTCAAGCTGTTTAAATTACTCTCGTTATTTACTTTTAAATTTTTTTTTGTATTTAATCCCGCTTCTCAGTAGTGAAAATGGAAACGAACCGGCCCGGAAAGCAGGAGATCCAGGTTCGAGTCCTGGCTTGGACAGTTTGATTTTTTATTCTGTTTCCTTGCTTTAAAAATTGTTAATATCCATATCCTTATAATCAATCATTTGCAGTAAATTACCTCCCTGTCATTTCTTCTTCTATCCCCCCCCCCCCCAATATTTTTATATTCACTAAGAAATTAGCAAATTTTTACTTTTTTACCACTATCATAGTAACCAAGCTGAGAAAAGTATACTAATAGGTTAATATTTCTTATGCGCTTTTTTTCACGAATCATTGCGTTTCAGGAACCCTTATAGTCCATATAGCTATGGATTTCAAATATCAGTTTGTCTACGGCAAGTGTAAATTCAAACATTTAAACCAAATTTGTCAAATTTTTGCTGCCTTATTGGAGGCTGATACCTCTAGTTTGTTAAACTCTTTTTGTACTGTGCAAAATCATGTTTAAGACCAACGTAAAAAACGGCTCTAACGATTCTGATTGAACGTGCTTGTAAGATCATTTAGCTACCCTCAGAAACACATCAAAAGAAAGTATAACATGATATTAGTTTCTTAAAGTAAAACAGCCCTCTTAAAAAATGATTGTTATATATGAAAATAACATAAAAATATTATATTAAAAATTATGTATTCTCTTCTTGAATGTCCCATTATACATATCCTTAAATCTCTTGTTCTGGCCTAGCTAAGGATTTTACAAGATCTTGACGTTTATATTATTTTTAAAATATAAGTTAATTCCATTTACCTTCCAAACCCAATTTTTTTTTAAAGTTACTTTTCTTCACACTAATTACTCAAGTTATTTATTACATGATCATAATTTTTGAACTTCTTTCTTAATATAGAACAAAGAAATGTATTTGTTAAGAATTAATGTTTGGGTCAGAAAATAAAGCTGTCAGTGAGAAGAGAACAATAAACTACCTTCTCATACTAATAGCTTAAGAAATTGACCATTTTGCACCAGGGGTTTTTAATTTTTGTTTAAAATATCAGTATCTCATTCATTATTCGAAAATTCAAAAATCGCAGAAATTCTTGCATTTAATAAGGAAATCATATCAAATATTGTGTAAGCTACATGTAAAAATTATTAATACTGTTATCCGAATCATTTTTTTTTTTTTTTTTTTTTTTTTTTTTTTTTTATAGAATGCTCGAAGAAATTGGCAATATATTTACTTTTATCGTAAGGTGGTATGACACGTTTTAGCTGGAATTTCAATAAAAATTAATTTACATTAAATAGTGCCTTTGTTTCCTGAATCTTTCTGAATATTTTGATTACATGACTAAGTTTAAGTCCACCAGAAAGATATGAATGGCAGCTTTTTTGAAAACTGTCGCCGCCGCTTTTGAAACAACAATCCATAGTAATTTTTAAAATGTATGGCGAAATAGACTTAGCCTTTCGCGCACAGAGCGTTCGTTTTCTTATGTGAATATCAATGTCAAATTTACGAAGAGGGCGATCTTAAAAGATCATCTTGTTTCATTAGTTAAGAATTTATTGAGGTTCGTTCAAGGTTGATCTTCCGAAGTTTCGGCTTACACTGTAAGCCATCATCAGGGCTATCACGAGAGCTAAAAGAGAAGTTTTCCCACCAGGAAAAAATCTTAATGGCCGTTTTGTTGTGGTGGAACTAAGAGGAGATCTGGGGGGCGGGCATAGAGTCTGCTAGGAATCCGAAACGTCGGCAGATAATAAGAAATACATTTATTTTAAATTGTATTTTATTTTCGGATGAACCTTGACCGATTCCCAACAAATTCTCTCTCTACTAATAATCTCCATGAACGTATACTCTAGTATATATATATATTGGTTCGTTCAACCGTTCGGGCAAAATTATGTTTTCAATATTTTACTCAAAGAACAATTCCCAAAAACGATTTTTTTTTCTTTTCAGAAAACCACGAAAAATGACCAAATTTTGTAATTGTATATGAACTTTTTTAACCGAATAAGGGAATATGTTTTTATTTAATCCTATTATAGATTAGCAGGGGAGGGCTTATCAGTGATCCAACGTATTCCAAGCGATTATGACAGTGGGAATGCTTCTGTTTCTCGGTATGAACCAGTCTAGGATGGATTTCGAACCCGCAGAGTTAGCGTTAGACCCACCAAGTCAGGTTCTTATAGACACATCCATAGATGTTCAAAGACACATCGATTTCTTATTTTGATTGCCGAAGCTCCATCAATACGAACTTTCTTGCTTGCAGAAGGTAATAGCAGTTCCCCACTGCAGTTCCAACACCAGATCTTATTTTTATTTCATTTTAGTTAAAATATATTCTTTATTTTGTAGAAAATTATTATATGTGAATCTTTCTTGTTCCTCAAACTCGCGGTTCCCTGAACTACATACTGTGCATCCCTCTATCTATGGATCTAATTAAAAACAGATTGTTAATCAGTTTTATTGATATAAGGAGCTCTGTCAGTTCAATTTTTACCAGAAATGTCTCATTATTATAGTTTTATTTTCGTAATTCATACTGCAAATTCAGTTTTTAGAACTCTTTCTTATTGAGCTTCTTATAACCACCAAATGATTTCAAGAATACTATAACCTCCTCATAGATGTCCCCTGATCAACAGGATATACATTTTGTCGCCTATCCTTGGATCTCGGCCACAGCTCTTGGATTTAATGTTTCAAATATACTATAACCTCCTCATAGATGTCCCTTGGTCTACGAGATATACCTTTTGTCGGCTATCCTTTGATCTCGGCCACAGCTCTCGTATTTAATGTTTCAAATATACTATAACCTCCTCANTTTACCACCTAGGCTACCGGGACAAGTCTGATAAGTTATTAAATCCCTCCACTAGTGCCGAGAGTCTAACCTCTGAGGCCGACGAACATATCGTCTTATGCTCGGAGGAGCTGACATTGTCAAGATGTTTATTATTTTTAGTGCAAGGGAACAGAATAAAAAATCTAACTGTCCCAGCCAGGACTCGAACCTGGATCTCCTGATATCAGGGCCACTAGTGCGGGGAATTTAATAACTTATCAGACTAGTCAAGGTAGCATAAGTGGAAAACGCACCGGCCCGGATAGCAGGAGATCCAGGTTCGAGTCCTGGCTGGGATAGTTAGATTTTTATTCTGTTCCCTTGCACTAAAAATTGCTAACAAAATAGAGCGTTTCCCGTCTAGAGCTAGCCAATATGGTCACTCAGTGTGAAATATATAATCAGAAATATTTCACCTCCAGTGCCCACTCCAGTTTTAAATTAGTCGTTTACTTGCGTATTTATAAATGTGGGATATCTGCTTATTTTACTCTGCTCTTACACTACGGACTTTTGTTATAACTTTTATTACGTCAATTAGTTATTATTTAACTCCCAATGAATATTAATGCGAAAAGGAAGAAGTAAGAAAACGCGAACGGAAGAGTTAAATTTATTACTAGACTTTGTCCCAGGCCGTTTCGGATTCGTTTTATCGTTTAGTTCTCACTCCAGAGACTATGTATACAATTAAATATTTAGCATTCGTACTTACGTATTCACGAAGAAAACAGGGATTCTAAGTTCTTGACAGGAGGTTAAAAAACTTTTAAAAAACAAAATAAAATAAAAAAATTCCTCAGTATGAAGTTGACGAATATTTGCATTTGAACTTTGCTTGTCATGTAATTCCTCACACTTATATTTCATTAAGAAGAAAAAACCAGTTAATAGCGGCTTCTAGGACGTTGAATTAAAGACACATTACCCCCTTTCTTAATAGTTAAATTGCATTCTGTAATTAAAAAAAAAAAATTATTTTATAAATAACCAAACATGGGTTGAGTGTTATAACTCTGAAATACATATTACACCTTGCGACTTAAAACTTTTCTTTTCTCAGACTTGTAATCTCTACCTCTAAAAGCTATGTATTTAATAGTTTTATGAATAGACTGACCAATGTTCCACATTTTTAGATTCTTGATCACTGATAACACGTACAAATTATATTTCTAACAATCTGTAGGGGAAAATAGTTGTGGGAGTTTATGAGAGAGGTTATGGGCGAGGAGGTTATAGCCGGCGGTAAGATGTAGGGTTAGGCGGGGCCCTATAGAAAGGGCGATCCTGGAAGATTTAGTGACTGGGGTGGAGGCGTCGGCCCGTGTCGCCCTCCGCTATCTGCCCCTTTACCCGCTCCCCGCCTGGCATGTAGGTATGCTGACTGTCATGGCGCACCTTGTTTATCCACAGCCGGGCTGGGTTCTGCCTTTCGGAACGTTATCTCCGCATCCCCCCGTGCCCTAGCGGCATTTCCCTGCCGTGAAAAATTGTGAACGTTGTGGTACTGAAGTGGCGCATAAGTTATACGTGCACACGCACGCGCAAGCCACCTGCGCACGGACACGTATGCAACTATAAAAGTATACATAGATATTTTTTCTTCCGTTGACTTTACAACCCGAGGGATCTTTAGCCGACTCGTGTGTGACAGAGATCTATACCTACCATGCGCACACTTATGCATAAATTCGGAAAAACTATGAGGTAGTTTCTTCAGGAGCCGGGTGGTCAGCCCAGCCACAAACCCTTGGAGGATTTTTCTATTAGAGTTTACTAATAATGAAAATAATTTTAAGAACTAAAAGTTTTATTTTGACAGATGGGTTTTTTTTGTTATGTTAACGGTCAACTAAAATATTTAATATATAAGAACCCATCGTAAGACGTTACCTATCTAGACGTATGGAGTCGTACTGTCGGAAACTGCTAAACTGTCCAACATCCAAAGAATACAGTCCTTTCAATCCAAAAATCCTAAGAATCATAGTTGACGCATCCTATTACGTCGCAAACTCCTTACTCCACAATGACCTTGAAATCCATTTAGTTAAAGATGTCATCACGTTTTAATAAATTCCACACTGACCTTTCCATGCATCCCAATCCTTTAGCCCAAACTCTATCCAGCATCACCCATCCTGATAATCCACCACGCCGCCAGAATAGGAAATGGCCGTGTGACCTCCTCATTGCCAACACTCCTTAATATGAAAACAAAAAACAAAAACAAAAACAAAAAAAAAACATAAAAACCCACAGTTAATATTGTAAATAGTGATCTAAAGGGTTATTGTAACTACCGATGAATATAGAACTATCATACCTTTTGTAATACGTCTTCATTGGTCTCTGCAAACCATCATCTGTTGGCGAGCACTTTCGGACATTGTCCATCCTCGTGGCCGAATACACATGTGTTCGCTGTCACAGTCTGTAGTCAACTGCCAGGCATAAAGCGCTCGCCAACAGAGGATGGTTTGCAGGAACCAATGAAGACGGATTACAAAATGTATGATAATTGTAAACAGTGATTTAGGAGTACTGTCATTAGGCAGCTTTTACATCATGGGAAGTACATGCTAGTTTAAATATTTATCTATTATAGTTATTTTTCTTCTTATTTTTTTAATCTTTATTTTATGAATATTATTTTTTATAATCNTATATATATATAATACTCTCTTCTTATAAATTTCTATAGAGGATCTATTCTGTTTAAAAATAGATGGAAGCCTTTGATAGTAAACCTATTTACTTTTATGAAACAAGAGGAGTTTTTGATATTCCCTCAAAGTTATCGAAGAATTTGGAGCTCTAACCAGCTTAGATATAAATACTCTGTAATTCAAATACAGTTTACCCTACGCACGAATACTTTCAAATTAAAATGAACAAAAATTTTATAAATATACAAGCAATACATGGCCATATCAAATCCTATTCTAAAATGCTTGAATTCATATTGTGATCTGTATGATCAATAACATTTTTCCAGGTACAAATACTATTAATTATTGCTTTAAGAATACAGAAAAATATTTAGAAAATTTGAATTTTTATTAGTCTTTGGTTCTATTCTCTAAAGTGGCAGTGGCTGTAGCGGCAGGGGAAAGAGCGCTCTGATAACGGGCACACATACAGAGGAGGACAATACATATATTTAATTATCAGTTTCCCCTCTACTTTCCCTCACAAGTGTCGGAATAGTGGGCTCCGGGGGAAGACATCAATAGGCCAAGTGGTGGGGGGAGGGGCGTGCGCCCTGCCGACCAATCCAAGCGGGCCGCTCCCCACCCCTCCGCCGGCTCCCCCTCCCCGCGCGGCCACCGGGAGGAGAGGTGGGGGGGAGGAGATCGCACCGAAATTTAATTAGCCATAGCGGGGGATGTTGAACACTCGCCGGCGGACTTCCGTCATGATCGCCAGCCGTCGCTAGCCGTCCTCCCACGCCAGCACGACAAGGTACGTCAGTCCTCTTCTGCCTCATCAGCTGGCAGCCCACCAGCTGGCCTTTATCAGTAACACTGTTTACAGTCACTACTGATAACGCTATTAGTATTTATATCACGAAGAAGAATTTATTTTAGTGATTATAGGAATTTATTTTACTTTTCCTACGGGATATACCAACCCATTGAAGAGTATTTTCATTAGTTTTCATCATGACTTAACAGACAAGGTAATGAATGGCTTTTATCGGTAATCTTAATTGTTTGCCAAAATTCAACCATGTAAATGGTAATTCTATATTTATTAATTTTTAACTGATTAATTATAAAACCTTACTGTACTAAATCGAACATAAATTTCATATATTTATGTAAAAAAGAGGCCAGTATTTCATGCTGTGAAGACTTTTTCATGGTTTACATCCTTTACAATATCTAGATTTATGAAGACCATTGTAAATAAATGGTTATCAGACTATTACTTCCCTTACAAATACATTTATAATTTCTATCCATTTATACTCAATAAACATAATAATTTATTAAGAATGAATAATTATTGTCTTTTTTGATACCTATTTTATTATTGTTTTAAAATTTAATTNCTTATATTGTATATATTATTATTATTACTATTAACCAGCACATTACAAGTTGCATAAAATGTGTAGAATGTAATCACTAATAAAGTTTTATTGAACTTTAAAAAAAAAAACAACATGTAACAAGTATTTTATTATTTTTTATATTTATTACGACTAACATACTTCTCATTTGTGACGTGGTTGTTGCAGGTGGAGGTGGGTATGTACGACAGCTGCCCCTACGCGGGGGGCCTGGAGCTGAAGCGGTGTTCCATCAAGTCTGAGGAGTTGGGCTCGGGGGACTGGTACAGGTTCTGCAACCCGAGCACCTTCCAGCAGCTGAAGCAGTCGGTGGAGAAGGCCAAGGCGGCTCTCACCGCGTCCTCTGCCTTCACGGACATCACCTCGCCCTTCCAGACCGACGACAAGAGGCATGGTGAGTAGTCGTGTAGTATGTGTAAGACAGATCCCACGACCACCTAATATGTGTACATATAAGAGTGGGAAGTCTAGAAAGATTTTATGGGGCTTTAGAAGAGCTTTAGAAAGGGCTGTTCCAAGTGCTTTTCCATAAAGCTCCGACCATAAAGGCGGCTTCCCACCGTGCCAACTTTTTTTTTTTTTTTTTTTGTTTTTATCCTTTGAGCAGTAATAGTTTTTTTTCTCCTTCTTAATGCTTGTTCAATAGACAACCACAGAGGTTACAATTACTTTATTATGACGTCCTATCGCTCATATTATCCCCTTGGAATGGTCAGAGTTTATTGGGAAGTAAATGAACTGACCGCTTTGTCGTAATTTATTTTTAACACATTGATTTTAACATCCTCAAAGGCTTTTTGAGTGGAAGTAGTTACAAAAGCAAATGGTAGAAGTGTAATTGCCCTTGAGCTGTCAATGATGTGACGCCATTGTGAATTTTCAAAAGAATATTTAGTTACGAGAGGTCGTTCTCGGGCTTGATTTCTGTCTTGGAAGGAATTCCTAAAGAGAGAAATGCATGTTGGTCTTAGGGAATTCAGGAATGCAACACGCGCACAAATATACATTTCATCAATATATTCTGTTCTTTAAGAGTCATCTTCAGATATTTCTTCTATCGACTGGATGGTAATATCTGGCAAAAGCTTGACTTGCCTGGTGGTGCAACATTCACTTCAGTTTTGTGAGGGATATGCTAATTCAAAGAAGGGCTTAAAAAAATTACACTATTTTAATTCGTCATGTTTCACTTTTTATCTCATATTCAAGATTAATTAATAAACTCTTCAAAAATATTAAAGAAGAAAGAAGGATACATTAGAGGAGAGCTTCAATAAAAAATATAGTTAGTTTATAACAAGTCCTATGTAGAAAAACAAGACCATTATTTTTAAATTGTTTTAAATTAGATAAATTAAATAAACTAATATCCAGTCTATGTTTATACTTTAATTTCATTGAATCACAGATTCATTCGGTATGGAAATCTAAATTTTAAAATTAACTATAAACATATTAAAAAGGTACTGAATACAAAGCCAAAAGGCACAGTTTTTTTTTTTTTTTTCAGCATCCTATAAATTATTTGAGGCTTATAATTTTTAATTCAAAACTGAATTAATATATAATAATATACAAACTGTTTTTGTGCTGCTTAGGAAAGATATTTTATATTATTAAAAATAATGGTTTTCTACGTTTATTTTAGTGAAATTCAATTATCAGCCTGAAAGGAGCATAAATATTTTTTACAACCTAAATTTGTTGAAAGAATCAAAATGATTGTTATTTGGTATATAATAGATTTGTTACTTTAGGTATTATCGATAATTAGTTTCATTTATCGGAACCAAAGTGACTTGGTTAGCATACAGTTTTATAATTCAGTATAAAATAATTGTGTAGTTATTAAAATTCAATGTGAAAAAAAATTAAATAAGTTTTTTAAACAAATTAAAGAACGTATAGCTACTTCAATACGGAATGAATTTTAGATATGCGATTTAAATATATTAATTTATTAATATTTTGATTAATATGTTAATCACCAAATTTACTTTTACAAAGTGTGGTTAAATCTTTCACTAGGTAAATATATTTTCTTGAACTCCAGGAAATACACTATTGGCCGTGCTTTTCGTTAAATCGATATTATGCACTTATAGCTTATATTATGTTTAAAATATTATTGATTAATTTGTAGAGGTCTATTTAGGCTGATATAAATAAAGACATATTATTATCGATGTCATTCCATTGACAATTCAGCTGCTCGCTATTTTCTATTTAACTCTTATATATATAGTGCCCAGAGCAGAATAAATAAATAATTAAAATCATTTATTCTGTAACAGAATAAATGTTGCCTTGTTTAGCTGATAGTAGTTGTTGCTTATCAACTAATGTCTGACTCTTCCTATTTGCACTGTAGATTCACTTCCTAGGTGAGCACAAATCAGCTCTAGGGAAGCGGCTCGTGATTAGTAGGACTGCTTGTGATTAGTAGGTCTGTGTAGTAGGTGATTAGTAGTACCTGCTCTTCTGGTCTGCCCGCTAACGTAGGGGCCTCACACCGAGTGCCGAAATTCATATGGGGGAGGGGGTATTTTTTACGCTTTCAACTTCTCTCAGCGTTAAAATCCCAACCCTTTTTTATTATTACCAAACGACCGTCACGCAGGAACTATGTAATCTTAGGAGATTTACCGTGGTTCATTAACGATGGATCCGCCTGTATTTTATATATATAACTACTGATAACGCTATT
>KZ806947.1:805230-825466 GCA_000696205.2 Oncopeltus fasciatus
TCTTGATATCACATTATATTATAATTCTCTATTATACTAATTTCAAATATTACTGTATTCTCATGACATTGTATTTCTACAGCCCTGAAGATGGCTTACAATGTAAGCCGAAACGTTGGCACATAATCCTTCATTAAAAAAATACATTTTTTAATTGTGTTTTTTTGGATCTACCTCGACCGAACCCCAACTAAAATCATCTTAGTATAAATAGATTTGTTTGTTCTAGCTCTCTCTTAGAATACAATACAGGTAGGACAGTACTGGAGACATGGACGGTGGGAAGAGCGTTCCAGTTGCAGACAGTCCATTGCTGGAAGTCGTCCTTTAATGTACAGCCTCCAAAGCAGAAATATGAAAATCATTTCTTCTTATTGCTTTAATATCTTTGAAACGAAATGTAGGAAGGCCCAAGTCAACTGTTGCAAGGATCCATTAGAACGAGGTGTAGATTTAAATTTCATTTTGCATTTACACATTGTTCTAATAGATGAAAATTATGAAACAAATACCTTTTTTTATTTCTGGTCATTTGGGAAGGAAATATTTTTCATAGGATAAGAATAATGTTCGAAAACTAGGGAGTGCATTTAAATGTTACTGTACACTATACTGTGTGTAATTCCCGTCTGCATTCATGCAAACAATAAATGCTCTGAGTCCAGAGCAAAATTGTGTATTCACAGTAAATTTAACTTCAAATTAACAAACAAAAAAACTGAAAACCCAACACTTAACCCTTTTAGTTTCGTGGTTCGAATATTAAAACTTTATTTAAGATATAATAAAAAATATATATAAACTTACTTTCAAGAAATTTTCAACATCAGGTGAAAATTCTTAAGAACCCTACACTTTTTCAATTTCACATATTTTATGGTATTCCTGGTTACAGTTAGGATAGATATATTTAACATGATGCAAGTAGATGTGGTGCATAGATTTGTGCACTTTCATGACGTCATTTCGATTAGGCCGGGAACGAGTGCCATATATCTTCTGTGATTTGTATCTACTGTACTTCCGAAAATCAGAGCAGATATGTGGGCGGTTTAGGCGTCCGAGACTCCGCTGTGAAGATAATGTGGCTGCCGACGCAAGATCTCTACTTAATCTCTAAGAGACATTACCGAAGCACTACCCGGACTCAACAAGTGGGTCGGCAATCCAGGAATGAAGATATTCAATGCATACTGTACCAGCAGCATTATAGAGGAGCCGATTAAACACTGCTATTGTGGGTGACTCGCGATCAATTGCCCTCCCTGATTTGTCTGGGAGAAACCGACTTTCCTGAATGTAATTCCTCATCGTCAAACGGTACGAACTAATAAAGTCTAACAAGCTACAGAAACTCGAGAAGGTAGATTTTGAATCTAGTTTCTGAATGAATTAAGGAAGTCATTCATGAAGTTTGTTGGTCCGTCGATTAGATCTGCACAAACTGAGAACATCTATTCCCACGTATCCCTAAATGTGGACATAGATAAGAGTGACTGAAGAATATTATCTTATAAGCAGAAGAGGACAATGATCTTAAAAGATAAGACCACTGAACCTGGATCTAGTCTGGCCGAGTAGGAGGAGTGGGGGAAGGCTCTCTGCAATCGTACTTTCATTCGTAAATATATTCCTTAATAAGAATTTATCAGGAATTTTAAAGAGCATAAACTATATATTTTTCTACCGTTTACGCCTTACATGCGCCTACAAATTCTTTTTTTTTTACTCAAATAAAAACAAATATATTTTGATTATGAATTTTACTCTTTCTCCAAAACCTCTGGGGAGCCTTAACCTCTCCTTTTTCTTATTAGATTTAAACAAAAATATATTAATTCATAAGAAATTAGGTTTACAATACAAAGCCTAATATCGAATTTGATTTCTATATTTGAAAAATTTTGATCCTAGGCACTCACAAACACACGCATTCGCGCGCATACCCATAAACACACATGTACATCATTAATCTTTACTGAGATCGGAGAAATTTGTAGAAAAAATTCAAAATCCATTTCCTGGTACCAACGTGAACTGCTTTATTTTCTTGTGGGAAATCTGTTAAAAAGGACTGTCAAAATTACTGCAATTGTGCCAATAAATAAAGTAATACATTTTTGTCCTAAACTTCCTTAGTTTATATTAGTTTTAAACCTCTCCGGAAGCATTTGATCAGTTTAGCTTTGCTGTCCCAACTAATCAATAACTAGTTCAGACATGTTTGAAGATTGTCCCAGATGTAAGGTGTACCAACATTCTTGATAACTTCCTCGTAAGGTAGATAATACTACCTAGAGAATAATATGTAGATAGATTATAGTAATCTATAATTAGAAAGATAAATTTCGGTATTTATATTTATCCATACAATAACCTTCTCAATGACCTTGCTTTCCGAGATTCAAAATTTTGGTATTTGTACTCTGAAGATTTTGGTTCTTATATAAACTTTCTTGCCGATTCGTACTTAAAGCTCCCATTATTCACCATTTTACTGAGTCTCGAGACACAAACTAAAGAAATAAAATAATTAGAATTGTTATCGGGAATAAAGCAGCATGAATGCATCACAGATATATTTGACAGGCGTTTATTATCAGTGTTGAAAGTTCTCCGAAACTATTGTCCTGTCGTGAATGCACCTTCCGGTCAGGTATATTTTATCGCCCCCCCCCCCACCACCAAACCCCCTCGCAGTATGCACTTATCGAAATGAGTTTGACAGCGCTCAATGGAGTAAGACTTGATTTCGTCAAACTCCACTTAACTTGCCACTGACTGCTATGTCAAAATTGTCTCGATTTCCCCAGAGAGACCGAGATTAAACTTGGTTTCGGATAGAAATTGTTCAAAACTCATGGGTTATATAAGCGATCTAGAAGCACAATAAATGGCTTCACAGTGGCTGTGTTTAAATTAAAATAAAATGAAAAAAAGGTAATCCTTGTAAGGAAACCAACATGAGAGGTATCTCTAGCTCGGAAAAACATGTAGGTACTCGCAACTTCAATTCTATCGTTAGGTCCTACCTCTCACAAAGATGCTTCAATATTCTACTCAGCTAAATCATACTCTCGTCCCGTTACTGCGAGATGTGCCTCAAGAAAATGTCCTCGGTACTCTCTTTTTCTTAATTTTTACGTCCGATACTCCGAAAAATCCATGAAACCATAATAACCAATTACTTTTACCCCGACGACACAAAAATACTTTCCTTCTCTTCGGAAGCGAATATTGATGAATATTACTGCATATCTCCTCCAAAAGTAAATTCATTGTCTTCAACTTGTGCAAGCAACTCTGTCCACGTGTTTCTCCTAACGGCACGATTTTGCCGTTTTCTAACGACGTGCCCTACCTAGGTTTTCACCTGGATGACGATTTACCTGGAACCTACGCACAAAAATAAAAATAATTGAATTAAACATAGAAGCTAGCTACTTAGAAGAGTATTAGGAGCTAATTCAAAACTTACCATTGAAAACAAACTTACTTAAAACAAATCTATAATGAAACCTATACGGACTTGAGGACTTGAACTTGAGCCAATCAATCCGACCTTAACTATATCCAATCTTTCAATACGAAGTATATCGATAATAAAAGCTTTTCTGAGCCATGGATGTTTAGAATGGGTTAGCAACTTGTATTTAACCCCTCCCTCTATGACCCTAACATGGTTGAAAGAGAGGCTAACACTTAAGAAAAAGAAATAATAAAAAAAACCTAATAATAAAATATACTGATACAACCAGAATTACATTAAAGAAAACCATATAGTGAGTAAAATTAATTATTTCATATTACATTCATATGGTGCAGAACGGGGGTGCCGCTAAACCTTCCAACATCCACCGAATAAAATCCTTTCAATACAAAGTCCTAAGAATAATTGCATCATATTACATTAATATTGGTATCCATATTTTTTTATAACCTTTATCTACATATAAAATTCTGTTAAAAATAAATAAAAACATTTGTTAATTTGATTACACTGAATAATAATAATAAAGAAATGACATTAATGAAAGTCACATGAGGAGAGAAGGTGACCAGTGACACCACTCTCAATTCATAATATTATAATCAAATATTTTTTTATCTTTTTGGTCGGCTTAGATTCATTCTCTACATTTACATTAGTTTTCTTCTTCGTTGTCATTTTTGCGTTTTAAATTATATATTGATTTTTTCCGCTCTTATTTATGTCTAATCTGCCTCAATTGACAGCAAACATGCTTAAGTTGTGTTACTCATGCTTGTCGAACTTTTCATATTGGAGATTATGATGGCATTTCTTGAAATATTGAAAAGTAAACTGAGGACTCGGGTACCAAAAGAACTGTTTTTTTTTATTTATATACTTGATTTATAGGTAATTTTTTTTAATGAGTCAAATTTTTGGAATGTTTAAAACAATTTTAGAGACCATATTGTCGGCTCTTATGGAGGTATTAGTGAGGAATCAAAAGTCCCTTCATGTATTGTCACCAACGTGAATAGCTTGATGTCCTTGAGAGGATCCCGCTGGAAGTTGGGAAACTTGGAGAAATTAGTGAGTGGTGGGAGGTGAGAGGGAGGCCCAGTGAAAGAGAACACAATCCCCGACGTCCGCTCGCTCGATAACAACTTCCACTGGGAAACAATTTTCCAACTAAAGGGAGAGCCCTGGCTGACCCGGGGCTTATCGGGCTGTCAGCGCCCTCTGGCGGGGTGTTGCGGAAACTAGCTGACATGTACATGTACTCCAGGTGGCATTCCTCCTCTCGTCTCTACATATACGTATATGCAAGGTACTGGTAAAGAGCGATCTGAGATTCACCTGCAGGTCGATGCTCCATGGACTCTGCATGTTCCAAGAGCCTCTGTCTAAATGGAGTAATGCCGTTCTATATAGAACACAGTATTCAGTTTTCTTTCATGAAATTTGGCAGGTAGCATTTAAAATGCTAAGCGAAAATCTGAGTTCGTTATTGAGCGAAATCGAGCAAATAAGAGTAGGGGAATATCTGAATCTAATCAACAAGTAAAAAAGTATTTTCGCTGAAGCAGGAGTAATATTAAGGGCAATCGAACTCAAAATATATTTCATATGAGGAAGAATTAGTTAATAATTAGGAAATTCGGTCTTGAGATTTTACTCCAGGTAAAAGCTTTAACAGAAAATTAAGTTTTTTTTTTTTTTTATGATAAAGTTTCTCAGTATGAGTCTACTTATCATATTTAAGCTTACTCTAATGTATTTATGTTGACATACCAAACATTAAGGCGGAGGAGGGCCCTATGACTAATTTCTTTCAATTTTTTTTCATTAATTAATTAACACTTTAATTAGAAATTATATCCTGCACAGTGAGCATCTTGCAATGTGCTCTCAAAATATATAATAAATATTTACAAATAAAATGTTTTTTTAAAGAAAAAGTTTATTAATGTTAGTTTATATTGTTAATTCAGTAACGAAAAAAGTTTATTGAATTTAATATGTGCAAAATCTAATTTTTGCTTTTAAAGTTGTTGTTTTTTCTTCCGAAAAAACACATATTAAAGAATTTAACTACGATTTGTGAGCACTTCGCGCACTCATCCTTTCCTTTGCACTAGTCCAGAGCAAAGCTTAGTCACCCCTCTAAAACTTGTTGGGTTCTCACCGGCTTGTAAATCACATTTCCTCATTTTACTGAGACCAGGAAAGCCTGCTTAGTTTACGTATCTCCTGCGTGAGGGATTTAGTTTTGTCCATGATCAGATAATAGTTATATGATATGAGGAGAGGATTGTCAATGATTCGTTCTTGGGAGTTGAATAATTAAAGACTTATTCGGAACCAAAAATGTATTTTATTTTCCGCCAACATTTCCTCCTAAATTTCAGGCATTCCTCGGGGCAAACAGGGTGCTGGAGATACTCCTGCTTTACAGTGACTTAATCATGATTGAAGTCAAGTTATATGATACATTTGAATACTTGGTCCTGTTCAATCGGGACTTATGGATGTTTTTTTGAACCATAGACGGACACTTCTTTCCAGAGTTATAAATGTAGATGTGCCATTCATAGAGCCCCCCCCCCCCCCAGGGGCAGACAGAGAGAAGTGACAAGAAGGGACATTGTCTGCGATCTGCCGGGCCTTTGTACATCCTTTATTAGCCATTGTGGTGGCACTGGTGGGCGATAGACATCTCCGATATAACGCCCGGTCTCTTTGTCTCTCTCTCTCTCTCTGATTCTCTTTCGCCCTCTCCCCCACACTCTCCTTCCTCCACTCTTTCCAACTCCATTGTACGCTCGGCTTTCTCCAAAATCTGTCACACCGGAGATTCCAAGAGCTGTAAGATTCCTTTTCCACTGAACTCGGTTATTCAGGGCTGAACTAAATTATCTAAAGGGTTATTAGGACTACCAATGAATAAAGAACTATCATACCTTCTATTATCCGTCTTCTTTGGTTTCTGCAAACCATCTTCTGTTGGCGAGCGCTTTCAAACATTATCCAGCCTGTATTAATACAGACAGTGACAGTGAACACATGTATTCGGCCACGAGGATGGATAATGTCCCAAAGAGCCCGCCAGCAGAAGATGGTTTGCAGAAACCAATGAAGACGGATAATAGAAGGTATGATAGTTCTGAACCAAATTACTTAACTATGTAATATTAGGAAATTTCGAAGTGTCTAATTATAAATGACTAGTTATAATTTTAATTTCAATTGATATAAACCCTTCCTTAAAGAAAGTTTCATAACACCTCAGTAATTATAAAATTTTTACTGACGTATGAATGTAGGCGATTAACAAGCTACAGAGAACAATAGGCCTAAAAGTATAACCACTGAGCTTTGCGCAGGCTGGCCGACTCACCCATTGCAGTTACATTCGTAAATGTCATCCTTAACAAGCGTTCTTCGTAAAAATGTTATAGGACATCAACGTTAGAAAATAACATTTCACATCTATTATGCTCTATGGACTTTTTCTTAACCGAAATAACAACAGGGATATTATCATTTGAAATTTGGTTATCTCCCACTAAACCTCCCCTATCCCTCGCACAGTAAAAAAAAATCTGTCTGTATCTCTCTCTCTCTCTCTCTCTCTCTCTCTCTCTCTCTCTCTCTCTCTCTCTCTCTATCTATCTATCTTTCTATCTATCTCTATCTGTTTATGAGTGTGTTATATTTTTGAATAAAAAATATATACACATTTATTTTTTTTCTCCAATGTGGGGGTGCGGTGAACATTTAAAATTTGGGAAAATCTATTGTAGCTAGCCAATCCTAATGGTTTCTTGGACACAAGCTCGAATAAACATTTCAGTGGAGCCGAGTTTGCTTAAGCATTTAGTTCGGAAGACCATTATAGGCCTCAGAGATTACATTTAATCGGCAACGTACCCAATCTAGGTAGCTTTGCTAACATAACCACAAATAAATAATAAAATTTTCTGTTTTGATCAAGTGCCAATATTAGTTAACACCTATGTCTAATTATGCTATTATAAAAGTATAAGAAGAATAAAAAAAAAAATTCTATGCCGAATACCAAGAGTTTTTACAATTAAGTTATAAAGACCGCTAAACCATATTTTTAACCATATTTAATTGAAAGCAAGGCACCACCCACATTTTTAGTTTACAAATGCAACCGACCGTTTCCCATTTAAAAGTTACTTTTGCGTGAAATTTCATTTTGAAAAATCGAAAATTCATTTTATAACTGCGAAAGCACAAATAAAGATCTTCAAATTAGATGAGCCAATTTATTTCTGATTCTCGTGTTTAAATTTATATTTGGCTTGAAGGACGGTGATATATCTTTTGTTGAGGGTTTCAGGGTTCTTTTTTCTCTGCATTACACATTTATGGTACATTCTGTTAATGTATTTTACTTATTATTACTAATTTATAATATAATAATTATATTTATGTAAAGATTTTTCCGGGTTGGACCGTGTAAAGTTTTTGATGGTTGCCGAGCTTTCGTACATCCTGTGATGGCTTCTTCAGGGCTGAATAGAGAATAATTATATTACTAACTTGAATCCAGGTTTCAAATGTTGGATTGTTGGAAATGAATTATTTCTAATTTTCCTGCCTCGTATGATTTCATGAGGGCATAATTTCTTGTGAATTATAATCCCCATCAATACCTTATTTAATTGATACAATATCTAAAATAGTGAAAGTATCACATTTTTGAGAGCAGCCTATTTTTGCCTCAATGGTTTTTTAAATGGGTTCCAAACCTGTATCAGTAAGTATTTTTGGAATTTCGTCAGTTCAGTTTTCAATTACAGTATTACATTTTTTTTAATAGTTGAAATTTTAAAAAATTACCCTCAATTTATGAGGTCATAACAGAGCTGTCTTTTCTCTTTTTGGGCTTCAGGTTTTACACCGCTGAATGATACTAAGCATGAAATAATATTTAAGACATCCTCCTTTTATGCACAATGAAGCATAGGTAATAATGCAGATCTTCTACCACAGGCAGACATATTGGTCTTAAATTATAACCTATATTGATTGGTAAAATTGGCATAATGCAAATTCTTTTTGCTGCCTTTGGTAAGGGTAAAACCAAAACAGATGCTTTTCATATGTACAGTATTATTCGAACTTTATGCTTAAGTGAAGTTGGTTTTGCCTGAAAAAAAATATATAATAAAATCTATGATATTCGCACATTGAGGAATAGACAGACTTCTTGTGTGTGGGATCCATCCCCATTCATCTCACGGATATGATACATCCTGCCGTTGTATAGTAGAAAAAATGTGAAGTAGGACACTAATTGCCAAAGAGGCTGCGAAAAAAAAAAAAAAATCCAAAGAGAAAAAGCTACTCAAAGATTTAATTTTCCTGACGGGCATGACTGTAGGGCCGGGGTTCAGAGGCCCGGACAAAGCAGATGACTAAGTCCGGAAGACGGGCGGGCCGCGTGCCCCGCAGGAAACCGGCGACACCGGTCGTCATTAGGACGAGGATCCTCTGGGAGCCACCCCTCCACCCATAAATATAGGCATGGTTAGGGTTGTCGGGGGGATCAAGTATACGGCTGGAATAGGAGCTGGGATAATGGATCCCATGAAGACAATCAATGGTAGCAAGAAAGCATTTCGCATCCACCATTCGGCATTTAACTGTCCAAATGGGTCTTCTTGAATCTGACAAACTAAACAAATATCTTTTGTATCATGATAATTGCATAGTATATATTTGAGTTTATTTTGGCAGATAACCTTTGGCCCTGGGCTGATTCTTGTAAGTAATATATCCTCAAGTGCTATGCCAAGGACACAGTGTTGAAAGAAGATTTTCTAATTTAGACGTAGATAATCTATATTTATGTTCGACAATAAATAAGAAGGGTAATGGGATAGATTGTATGAGAATGTAGGATGGTTTCTATAAGGGAAATAGGAAGAAGGGGCAAACTACAGGTCGTCACCAAATTCTAAGCACCCATGGCACTGGTTAGGCTTTCGTTTCTCGAAAAAAGCTTACAAGGGCGGGATTCAGACCCTTAGCGGCTGGCGTGAAAGAATCGAGCGTCCTAAGCCGTCATTTGTATAAATTTAATGATTGAAATCTGGGCTTTTATGACAATCTTTAAATTAAGCAATATTTTCATTACCGACATATTTGGTAATTATAAAAACAACTATTGGATCTTTTAATTTTTAAAATATAAAAAAAAACCGATTACGATATTAAGGCTTTTCACTGCAAACTTATGTTTTAATTCATTTTTAGTTAAAACTTATGAGATAAAGGGTGGTTTAGAGAGAGACCAAAAATTATAAGTTATTTATTTCTTGCTATTAGAGTTTCAATGTTATTAGAACATTATTAGAAATTTAATTTACTAACGTTTGTGTTCTATAAAATATTGGCTAAAATTTTCTCTTAATAAAGAAATTTCCAAATGAAACTTCTTGGGTGAACACTTCCTCCTACCTTTCTTCCCAGTCAGTCTAGAGCAATGCTTAGTGTTCATAAACTAATGAACTGTTGCAATGTGTTATTTAAAGGTCTATCTTTAATAAAACATGAGAAATTTGTTTACATCTTATTTTTTGCAACGTTTTTTTTTTTTTTTTTTTTTAACAAAAAATTGACATACCCTAACTACTTCGATAAGTTCTCAATGTATTCTTCTTGTAAACACTCCCACTTACTTAACAGACATTCCCCCGATTTTAGGAATTAGTAAATTACTTACATAATTTTTTTTTTTTTTTCGAATTCGGTCTCTCTCTCTCTTCCCTCCCTCTTTTAATAGGGCAGTTACTGAACCCTCCTTGTTACATAAACTATTATATAAAATATTATTTTTATTATTATACATATAATAACGAAGACATTAATGTTTCCAGTTTTTTTATTCATCTAAACATTATGCTCCTTCTCAAACCATTTAGATTTTAGTCACTAACAAATATAAAAAATTATTTGAAAAAGAAAATTTCATGGCGAAATAGGTTTCTTTAATTGAAACATTTGTGGTCGCTGGAGTATGTACAGGCATATTATATTTACTTTTTCTACCGCAACATTTCGAATAAAGATTCTATTTCTGTATTTGGGTTTCTTCTTGCAAGACGATGCATGGCCTCGTTAAAAGCTGAAATCGATTTCACGATTTCGGATAAAGCTTATTTATAATAAATATATCATATTACATATATTACATTAAATTATTCTTCATATCTTCTCTATTATTACTGTAACGGAGAAAAAAGACCTGCCGCGTTGTCAACGTATAGGCCTAAACCATTAGTTGGTAGGTCAGTTTAGTTGATGGTTTCAACAAAATTTCAAAATCCATATTTATTTGATGCTTTTAAACGAAAGAATCAATTAAATGTAACAAAAGTAGGACGAAAAAGAATTGTCTTCTCTTTCAGAAGCTAATTTTTCTTCCCAAAAAATGTTTTTGTACATTCAGTTCGTTAGAATTATTAATTTATTTTCAAGTATTAAAAACTTTCAATAAGTAAGTTTGTATCTGTATCTGTATATTTAAATTACTCTACATGTAAATAATCTAAAGGGGTATTACTACCAATGAATATAGAACTATCATACCTTCTATTCTCCGTCTTCATTGGTTTCTGCAAACCATCTTCTTTGGCGAGCGCTTTCGGACATTGCCCATCTTCGTGGCCGAATACGTATGTTCTCTGTCACTGCCTGTATTCAACTGCCTAGGCAGTGGATGCATCCCCTGATGAATGCCTAAAATTTAGGCCGAAACGTTTTTGAAAATTTAAAAAAAACTTAAACAATTAAATGATTCCCTAGCATTTAATCGTTTAAAATTTACGTGGGATAATATACCACTATAAAAAAATAGAAAATTTTTTTGTTTCCAAATCAGTTTTCCAAGATTGAATCCTTGAATAACCTCTCCTCATTAATAATTGAATTTTGAATGAAGTATTGTAGACCGTGGAGATTATTATTAAGAATTAGTTTGGTTTCAGTCAAGGTTGATCCAAAAAAGAAAAATACAATTTTAAAATAAAATGCATTTTTATTTTCTGCTGCAGTTTCGATTTACATTGTAACCATCTTTATTGCTGTTTAAATACAATGTTGTAAGAAAACATGAGATAAAAATATATGATTTACGATATTGAAAAAAAAAATTAATTACATTAACTTGACGTAACTAAAAGTAGTGTGATATGAAATGCTTTGTAAAACTATAACAACAATATGATAAGGAAGTTCACCACACCTGCCTCTCATGAGTGGACGTGTTGTCATCTGAAACAATTTAATTATTACAACTACCTTTAAAAATGTCTAAATTGGCCATAACTGTGACTTTTTCAATAATGAATAAATCAAATTATTACATAGTTCAAGTGATATTAGGTTTAAATTCTTATATAAAAACAGGAGAAAGTCTTTTAAGAAAATACTTTAGAGTTATAAATTATCTATTTTTTTTTTTTGAAATACACTATTATTACGGATTATACATCGACTTCACTTAACATGGAAACGTATACCGAATCGAATTGACATGGAAATACCAAAGCCATGTGTATATTTATCTCTTGTAAAGAGAGATGGACACTAACGCTGCATGTGCTTCCCATTCCCTAATAAACACAGTTCATAAACTTACGTTTTGGAGGGAAAACATTGTCAAGACAGCGGGCGGCGCCTGGTGTCAGCTTTTGGAACTGATTTTAAGTTTATACACCCGCCGCTAGACTGCGCTAGCTGTCGGTCCCACCTCCGCGCTCGATAAAATCACTTCACCCTTCTCCACCACTCAACGCGTGGTGGGGGGGGGGGAGATTTAGTTCTTGTAAATGCCGCTAGATGGAATGGCATGTGATTAGGGATTCTCATTCGACTAGTCTCTCCAAGCTTAAATTTTTATATTAATATATAGAGGTGGGAATTCCTAATTCTAATTATGAACAATTTTCGAACACATTGTCGCTTTGGGGAGTCTTGGAAACATATTGGAGTTAAAAAGATTTCTTCATTGATAAATTTTTTTTTTTTTACAACTCCAAGCTTCCCACAAATTCTTTAAACACTAATCCTTATTGTTTCAATGAATGTCCCCTTTCATACACATACATTAGAAGATTAAAGAGCGTGCATCTCTAATGGATAGAGAAATAATTCGTTCGAACCTTGGAGTCAATTTAAAAACAACCCATTTCATAATTTAAACTAAGCCCCATCCGACCAGAAAATGTTATAGAAGATAGTTAAATTTATTATTTAGAGCCTACTTTATGCTTGAAATGCAATTCAGTGCTGATGTCCGTTGCGTGGAGTGTCTGGTAAGCCCGGCTTACGAGGAATGAACTAATGCATGTATACATTCATATACCACACGGTCAATTACATCCTTTCCTTTTTAGTTTTCTGTGGTTTTATTTTGCAACGTTTTGCAAATAACGCTCTTCGAGGGAGTTATTTTAGAATTTAAATAGAAGAATTAAGCCTAGTATCAATGACCCTGGAGATAGTTTCAAGCGTGTCTTGATTCATGCTAAAGTAAATCTGTTACAATAATCTTTCAGATTTATGCAATGCCGGCAAACTAAAATTGCAGTTATTCCTGTCCATCCGAAGTAATGTTCGGGCTACGTTCACTAATAATTAAGAACATGGAGATAAAAAAAAGTTAATTTATTATCACAAATAATTAACTCTACTTATTACAAACTAACCTACCACCCTTACTAACTAATACATGAATAAATATGTAATGGGAAATATAAATACTAACGGCCAATAAATTAATTATTATGTTCAAATAAATTAGATATGCTTTTTTGCAAAGAGACCTCAAAATAGCTTGTTAATCACTGTCACTTACCACTTATCACTTTTATCTGCACCGCAGAGGCTACGACCAGCCTGTGGTACGCCAGCCTTTATCGGCCCGACGCTCTGTGGTACGCGATCTGACACGGAATCTGCTACTGAGTAACACTAACTTAGCACTGATTCGGAGAGCCGCCGAATAACTTGGTGGAAGGGAGAGAAAAGGCTAGAAGATTCTCATCAGAATTTCTCAGTATTTCTGCTTCTCTTCCCAAACGGAGGAAACATCTGGCATCCTTCAAGCAGGGTTTGGCTAGTAACACCACCTGCTTCCCTAGTCTTTAACAATAGGTTTCAGACCTGTTTGAAGATCTGCTGAAGATATTTTCAGAATACTAAGCTGATGGCTGATATAGGAACATACTCATAAAGAAATAATTTATCTTCCCCCTCTGATAATGGCCAGAATTCTTTGAGAGTCGTCTTGGGACAAGCGTGCACAAGATAGATCTTTGATTCATGCTCATATTAATAGATACATTAATGACTTTCAAATTGTCAGAAAATAAAACTGATCAGATCTGAAATTAATAAGAACGATTTAGCTGCTTATTTAAAATAAAAATAATAAATAAAAAATTTATTTTTATTTTTTCTCTCTGAAACATCTATGGCATACTTCTTTATCTTAAAAACACAGTGGTAAAATTCTGTTTAATGCTATAATCCCTCTTTCAGACTCACACAGACGCCCACGTGACACGCAAACGTATAAACACACACACACACACACACACACACACACACACACACACACACCATTTTGATTGATTTACCTTAATGAGACTGTGTTCTACAAGGCACATGGCAAGAGCGATAATTCTGGGAACTTTATTTGACTGGAAAGTTTATTTGTTATTATTTGCTGATTTAAATTATATTTTTATCATCTAATATTTATTTTAATGTAGTAATACTGGCTAGCCCATTGGGTTGGGGAAATTTGAACGCAAGGGTTCTAGTTCAACTCTAGGATACCATGGATATTTAAAATATTTTCATTATCTGTAGATAGATTTTTCTTAAAGGCCCCCTAAGGAAAAATAAAGTCACTTAATGATTATCAATTCGTAATCCCTTTTTAAAGGTATGAAGTATAAACAATACTTGGCATAAAATTGGTTAAAATATTCTCAGATTGATTTAGAAATAAAATGAACAATAACCGGTAGTTCGAGATGGAGTATTTTCTCCGCAGTTAGTGGTTTTGTAAATTATGAATATGAGAGATAGGGAACAACTGTTTCTCAAAGTCGCATCCAGTATGTCGAATGGAGTCTTTCGACTTGAATCGAATAGAAAATAGTCACTAGCAAATCACCTGTAATTCGAGAGACGAATAGAATAGACGAATCCTACCCAAATTGAATGGATAGCAGTCTAAGTTGAAACACGAAATCCAACAGCTGGATAAGTCTTCGAAATAGCAAAAATAAATTAGCTGCATTTGATATAGGTATCTGGGTCAAACCTAGTAAGGATCTTATTTTATTCAGATGATACATTTTCAGACCCAGATCCTTGGCAATGTTTACGGCAGGAATCATAAAAAATATCGACCACTGCAATAAAAATTATCAAAGAGTCAATGACTGCAGCAAATAACTAAATAATCATTCACTTCGCGAAATATTTAATATAACAATTTATAATATCAGTTCAGCGGGTCTTTAGGTGAAACATTTATCAACCTGAAGTCCTTAATGAATAAATAAACATAAGTATTCGAAAACCCAGTGACCTCAGAAATGTCTAATGATACAGAATTTAAAATTTAAAAGAAATCAATTTATCTAATGATAATATGATTTATCTGGTGCCAGAAAATAATATCGGATAAGTAGAAAAAACAAAAAACAAAAAAAAAAAAAACAGGTCTTATTTTTTTATCCTTTGAAGAAAATAATTTTTCTTCACTAGACAATTAATAGAATTTTTATAAGAAACTGCTGGTTCTAAAAATTAAACTTGAAATTTTTAAGTATATGGCAAAAACTAATTTAAAACAAAAATCAAATGTGGATATTAGCAAAGAAAGTCAGGAATAGTCTTAATTTTAAAGATATTGTATGATTAAATAATTATTAATTTTAGTATGTTAGTAAATTTAAACTGCCGACAGTTTTATTCTTGATAAATAAGAAATTTTTTCGCTAATTTAAACAGGAGATTTATCCAAGAAAGTAGAAGAGAAATATGATGGAGGAATGAATAATTCTGTCATTAATAAGATATGTCTGAATCTCTTAGATACTACATACAGGAATCAGAATAGGATGAAAGTTAATTCATTTCTTTATCAACTCATTCGGTATTATTTTATTCCGTTTGAAATACTTTAAAAACTCAGGAGTATGGTCTGGATGGAGCAGGTGCAGTGACCAATAAATCCATGTAAACACTTTTTTTCTGTTTTTTCTTCCGGGGTTATTATCCCCCAGCCAGGCGGATTGTGAGATATGTTGCCGTCTCCAGAGCCGCTAAATTACCCCCTCCTGGTATTGATTCCGTGACGTCACTCTGTCTTACCTGGCTCCTTCTCTGTCTTTATCTGAATCCCTGTTTAAGGAACTCATATAGGAGGAGGATCTATGTAATGCTTCAGTCTCTAGTATATACCACTATATTATGCACTAAATTATCACCATTGTGATAATTTATATATTATTTACAAATATTACACATATGGTGACTAATATTTTGCTGAGGAGCATCGGGGATTGTAATATTTGAACAAACAATTTTCAGTTTTTATTCTACCAATATTCAAACTTTTATCTGTAAAAATAAATACACAATAAATTAATTGTGAGAATAAACCCAAACTGACTCTTACAGCTACAAATATTGCTTGAGGTAAATTCGTTATATATTGCACACAATCCTTATTGTTTATTCTAATATTCTCCCTATGAAATATTTATTTATTTTTATATTAAATCCACATTATACGTAATTCACAAACTACAGAACTAACCACTTTAAGAATATTAATTTGGTTGTGGTTTATTATCCCACGTATATTTTAAACAATTAATGAGAGGGAGTAGAATACAAAAATCTATCTGTCCCAGCCAGGACTCGAACCTGGATCTCCTGCTTGCCAGGCCGGAATGTTTCTATTACACCACTGGGACGAGCTAGATAACTTAGAGTGTAGTGGGAATTTAATGTTATCTAGCTCGTCTCTGTGGTGTAATAGAAACATTCCGGCCTGTCAAGCAGGAGATCCAGGTTCGAGTCCTGGCTGGGACAGATAGATTTTTGTATTCTATTCCCTCTCATTAGTTGTTTAACCTCTTTAAGTTTGAAATTAAATTGTCATAAACAATTATATATACATGTATAATTAATTAACATAATAACAGAAGGGGTAATTATATATAAATGGTGAGAAAAAACAATATTTCTATGTATAAGTGAATGGTGGTGAATATCAGAGTCGCAATTAATCTTATTAACCATTGGAGGAGACATCTTGTGGTTTATGGTGATTCAAAAATAAGAAATCTCAGAATTAGAACTCGTCATCTATTGACGATTCAGAGAACAATGAATTTTGATCAATTAAATCTTACGTTAATCAATAATAATGAAAACAGCTGTTATTGAAAAGCATTTCAAAGTCAACTATGTTTTAAGATTAAAATAAGAGGAATATAACTGTCGATCAGAAAAAAGTAATTTATATTTCTCAAGAAATACCACAAAATAAAGAGAAATGGGACTTGAGGTAGAGCTTTGAGAGCCTAATTGACAAACCATAAATAAAAGTAATCAAACGATAGCAGCTGGCATTATTTACATGAATATATTGGTACACTAGCCTGGCGGACTTTGAAGAGGAGGACGCCCGAGATCAGTGTGCATGGGTGAAGAGATGGCAGGAAGAGGTCTCCAGGAACGAGACTGGATTGTACCGGAGAGAGTACTGGAGCTCGGTTTTGACCACACAAGGCAATCCTAAGTTGGAAGAACATTTTTGACTAAGTAAATAACCTATTGGTACATTTTGAGTACAAGTAACTAGTAGAAGGGTTTTTTAAAAGAAAAATCAGTATGCACCCACGACCAGTGTTCCAGTTTTCACGTCCTCCGGTCTGCACGACTCTTGCTGTCAGTCGCTGTGGCCTTACCCACTAAAACTCCACACTATCCAGCACTCCCCTACTATCTAGCAGTGCCGACTTGTCCACGAAAGGTAGCCGGGAATATCCCTCAAGATGGATCAATTGCATTAGTAGAATGACAGTTGTAAATCTTATTTAAATGCATCGTCTTAAAACAAAAAGTCGGAGTAGAATGGCAGACGATTGCAAGAGATATTCCTAGTTGGATTGGATAATATGTACTGGATTAATACTATCCCTAAATACATCACTTTTAATTTAGTCCATGTGCTTTGATAAGTTCGGCATAATATAACTAATACTACTATTTGCATGTATACCCTTGCTTTACGTAACAGTATATACGTAACAAAGGACATGTGTTGAAGAAGGAGGCCACATCCAGAAGGACTCGGAGTCTCCCACCCCTCAAAAGAAATCCCCAGGGCTGTGTGTATTACTCTAACAAGGGAGAAGTGGGCTCTCGGCGACAATACCCTGTAACGAGCGGCATTGTCGCGCGGGCAGATATTGTTCCCGCTCTAATGGAGGACTCCTGTAGAGTAATTAAAAACCGCCCCTAAACGTAGCTCTTCAGGGCACAATGCTCTTGCGCGCTCTCTCTCTCTCGGCCCGATCCGATTGTTCCTCGAGCCATTGAAAAGAGGCTCGAGTGGATTTCAATGCGGGAGAGGCCACGGCTCGCGCGGGATCTCCGCTGCCCTTCTCGCCTACACACTCTCGCCCTTTTTACGCCTTACTTCACCCCTAAAGCTTCGAAACTGATACCACTCTGGCAGAAGCTTTTGGGGTGATTTTTGGCTTGTTTTAGCCAAGAGTGGCTTAGCTTGAGGGGTCTTGTTTAGATTAGGCCCGCCAGTTATTTTATATTGACATTTTATACAGAAATAAAATCACATGTTTAAATATTATTTAATTTAGTATTCTTTGTGTAATTGCGGTTATAANTGTAGAGTAATTAAAAACCGCCCCTAAACGTAGCTCTTCAGGGCACAATGCTCTTGCGCGCTCTCTCTCTCTCGGCCCGATCCGATTGTTCCTCGAGCCATTGAAAAGAGGCTCGAGTGGATTTCAATGCGGGAGAGGCCACAGCTCGCGCGGGATCTCCGCTGCCCTTCTCGCCTACACGCTCGCCCTTTTTACGCCTTACTTCACCCCTAAAGCTTCGAAACTGATACCACTCTGACAGAGAAGCTTTTGGGGTGATTTTTGGCTTGTTTTAGCCAAGAGTGGCTTAACTTGTGGGGTCTTGTTTGGATTAGGCCCGCCAGTTATTTTATATTGACATTTTATACAGAAATAAAATCACATGTTTAAATATTATTTAATTTAGTATTCTTTGTGTAATTGCGGTTATAAAAGTATAATGGGTGTTTGGCGGGATCTGTCGTGAGACAAAAGAGTGTTTTTTGTACACAGTGCCCGATAGGACAAGAGAAACCTTGGAGGAGTGCATAAAAACATCAATTAGACCGGGTTCCATTATAATGTCTGACATGTGGAAGTCATATAGTGGGATAGAATAAATAATTGGAAAGGATTACAGGCATTTTATTGTAAATCAATCCAAACATTTCGTGGACCAAGAGACCGGTGCTCACACTCAAAGAGTTGAGTCTATGTGGGCCAAAGCCAAAAGGAGAAACAAAAAGGAATGTGGGACACATCGCTCTATGGTAGACTCCTATTTATGTGAGTATATGTGGAGGCAGAGAAGCTCAAATGAAGACGTTTTTGATATAATCCTTAAGGACATAGTAGAATTTTAGCCTCCAGAGGTACGTAGAGGAACTGATTAAAAGTATGATAATGTTTTTGGTTATGTGTAAAAAGTTTTTATTAAATAAATCATATGTTTTTTAATTTATCAATAAGTAACTGTTACTAGATAAAATAACTGGCGGGCCTAATCTAAACAAGACCCAACTTGTGTAGGAACGCACCAATGTATTCAACCGAATCCAGTTATATTCCTAGTTCTAAAGGGTAACACAACAAGATATAAATTATTCGAAATACTACCTTCCGTTTTCTACTTCTTGATGGAAGGCGAAGGTTAAAAAATAAATTGCAATAATTCTAACAAGAGTTATTGTCTTTTACAATTGACCTTTTGCTTTCCATCAAGAATAAATAATAAATTGATTTAAGTCACATTTTAATTATGACATTCCAGTCATTTTACGCAAAATTAAGGTACGGAATGACATATTAGATTCAAATTTGGTTAAGTCGTAGAACTCTTTGTTTATAATTTAATTTAATTACCAACAATCGAAATTCCAATCAAATGCCTGCAGAGATCTTGATATAAATGGGTTCATGGATCTTAAAACATAAAATCAGACATGAACATTTTATCCACGTGGCACGACGTCCCCTCTCGCCTTTATGATAGTCCTTAAGATGGCTTACAATTTAAGCCGAAACGTCGGAATAAAATCAAAATTACTCACTTTTTAAATTTCAAGGGAGTGAATGCACTGGCATATTTATCCCCCTCTTACTCCCTCCTTGACTCCCTGCCTAGTCTCCTTCTTAACCTAGGATGAGAAGAAGATGGGTGCCGGATAGTCTATCGCGGGTTAACCTGGGCTCCTCTCTGAGGACGGGTTACGTCCCGGATAGACGAGCAAGGACAACAATGTACCCCATCAAAAATTACAGTCTATAGAAAATGTACAGAATATTTTTTTTTTTTAAAAAAAGAGTTATATATATTTAAAAAAAA
>KZ806947.1:877456-895000 GCA_000696205.2 Oncopeltus fasciatus
TTTTTTTTTTTTTGTTTTTTTTTTTAATTCTTTCTCTCTCGTTTTCGTTTGGAGATCTCTTTGAGGAAATGTTTGCATTGGGCGGGCACTTGTTGGCTCCCTCTAGAAGCGAGTTCTTTGATGGTCGGCCCACCCCGACGCCGTGAGACGGAAGAGGCGTGAAGACGCGGGGGTAATTGCGGCCCCTGCTAATTAGCCTGTAGGTGAAGACAGGATATTGCGGCGGAGGACTAGATAAAGGTTTATGGAAGGGGACACTTTGAAGCGCGCCCAGCGGGCCGTGGCGCCGCTCCAGGCACTTCTCCTCCCGCCCCTTTTATTAGCTCGCTGCGAACGCGCGGCGGCCTTTTCCCGCCCCTTTGTGTCGCCGCCAACACCCCGGGCAAATTGTCCCTCCCCGGAGTGGCGTCAACACAACCCCGCTTACAGATTTAATCAGAAACCTTGCGGCCCAGAAGGAAAACCTCTGCTGAAACAACAGCCGACTGAATGAACTCCCTCAAAAGGCTTCCTTCTCTTGCGAGTCTGTCAGTCGCTGAAATGAGCTCCATCCCCCCAACTTCTCTTCTGTTCCTAAATAACAGATTTCGGATGAGTTGCTCCTGGAAAGGGAGGCCAGTGCTAATTACTTTCAAAACTATTTAGGAGCATGACGTCTGGACATGATGATAATAAATATACTGATAATAAAGGTCCTTATACCGGGTACCGAATACTTATACCGGGTACATATACCGGGTACTATATCGGGTACTTATACCGTGTACTTACACCGGGTACTTATACCGTGTACTTATACGGGGTACTTATACCGGTAACGTTTTCATCCGTTTATTAGCCATATACTTTGCGGTATTTAAGCATATTTTACAGTGCTGCTATTAGAATAGGTATGCTGAATCCGATAAATAACATTATAGGGGATTCAATGAGATTAGTCGTGATAAGGTACATTTATTTTACTCCGGCTTTAATGGTCTTCTCACTACGGTAAGTATTGGAATTTCATGACCGTGGGTATAAAACAGGGGTCTGTCCTAACAAATGTTGCAAAAAAAAAAAAGTCATTACTGTGATTTCTGTTCTGATGACTTCAGAAC
This sequence comes from Oncopeltus fasciatus, assembly GCA_000696205.2. Lineage (NCBI taxonomy): Eukaryota > Metazoa > Arthropoda > Insecta > Hemiptera > Lygaeidae > Oncopeltus > Oncopeltus fasciatus. Next base: position 878,557 of record KZ806947.1, read on the forward strand.
TCATTACAGTTGCTCTTCGACGGATTCAAGATGCTGTTGCCCATAAAGTAGCAGTATTTATCCCTTAGGATCTACCCTCCTTATTTTCAGCTGGAGGTTTCGGGAGGGGGTCGCTCCCCCACCGTTACTACTGCACAACAAAAATCTGTTTAAAAGGAGAGTTTTTTGACCGTTGATACTATTATTAGATGATTTTAGTTCGGGTTTGGTCAAGGTAGATCCAAAAAAATACAAATTAAAAAAAATAGTGTATTTTTTGAAAGATTATCTGCCAACGTTTCGGCCATCCGGACGTCCGGACAAATTCAAAAACATTTTCAGTCATGGAAATGTGAACCTAGGGACAGGACGTCCTCTCTCGTCTTCATGATAGGCAGCCCTGAAGATGGCTTACAATGTAAGCCGAAACGTTGGCAGATAATCTTTCAAAAAATACACTTTTTTAAATTTGTATTTTTTTGGATCTACCTTGACCGAACACCAACTAAAATCATCTAATAAAAATCTGTTTATAGTACCAGTTGAGTAACTGTTATATGACCAAGTTAGTGGTCACAGTCATCGGTTTTTTTTAGCTATCTATATTGGATAGTAGAGAATTAATTAATCTTGAAACCTTGAAAACTATGAACCGTATCAATAAGCTATTCACTCATTTCTAATTTACTTGCTTAACCACACGAATTAACCAATTCTAAGAGACTTCAAGCTTGTTGTAAGTATCAGATTTGGTATGCAGAAAGATCGCATCTCTCTCTTCCCAAAAGCATCCCCTTACAATATGGGGATGAAAAAGCTGAACTCATAGTATTCTTTCGGTAGACTACAAAGGACCTTGGTCGAGAAGCATCGATTAGGGTTGGATCGGAAAAATTCCAACGATCCCATCAAAGCAGTGGACTATCAATTTTCAAAGTGCTATTTGACGATAATAGTTGGTGTCTAACAATATTTATTTTCTGTGAAAAAAAAGTTGGGAATTTTATTCGTTTGCAAAGGAAACAAAATTAAGTGCTTTAAAATGTCCTAGCTAAGTATACAGAATTTCATGATCTTATGATCGGCAATAACACAAAATAAATGAGACATAAACAACAAATAAGAGCAACAACTCATTACCATAGTTCACTTATCCTAACTTTAAGAACACTTAGCCCTTGAACTAACCTCAATGGTTCACCAAAGTTTTTTATTTATTCATCGTCATTTTTATTTTTATTTTATCCGATAGGATCTATCTAGTTATCCACAAGTTGCTTCCCTGTTTTGAACACCTATGGCACTGGGCAGTCATCTATTTCTAGATCTAGTTTATTAAGACTGCTCTGGACTATACTCGATCCCACAACACTGGGTAGAAGGTTTTCTATTCTATTCCTGAAATATTATTTTCCTTGTAATAATAAATCTCGAAGTAATAAATTTAAAAAAAATGTGAACTTTGAATCTTTATTTTGCAAAATTAAATTAGTTGGAGAAGGGATTAAAATCAAATTACTTATAAACATAATGATTATGAAGAATTTCATATTTTACAAAGTATCAAAATTAGCAGGCAATTTTATCCATTAATTAAACAAGGTAAATGGAATGTCAGAGAGAGGTAATTACTTAAAGTAGGAATATAGACAAAACTCTGAACAAACTATTGTTATTGAGATCAGTTTTAATAAATTGTACGATAATATAAATCAATACCAAAGTGAAGATGTACAACTAATAATTTAAATATTTGTTGTTGTTGTTGTTGTTGTTATTAATTTATTTAAATTTAAATATTGACATACATTCTAAATTAAATTTTTAAATGATTTTCCTAGCTTTGTAATCTATTTTCAATTTGTAATTTATCACTCTATTATAATTAATTAAAGTTTTGTAATTACGAATTGTCTTTGTAGCTAAAAATCGAATAATACGCAATACTTAAATAAAATGTAACAAATAAAATAACTGACAGGTCTATAGAAGGGAAAATGATGAAAATGACATACATGAAGGCCTAACCCTCAATGTACGAGGACGCAAGCCAAGTCATTACGGGCCAAGCCCGATCGTACCGGCGTAATTCGCGTAGTCTGCTCCTCCCGCCACGACAAGAGTGAACTTTGCCCCATCGCAACGTGCATTCGCTGCACTCCGTCCGAATCAAAGATGTAATGACACAGGGGATATCCCTCACACGAGCAATTCATCGAGCTAAGTTCATACGTACAGTATGCACAGTTCGGCCAAGTTTTTGAACATTATATAGTCTCGCTCTAACTTCAGAGTTAGATATAGAGCTTTAAGCGGTTTTCGTGAGTCTGATGCCCATTACAGAGGCGGCCACTGGAGCAAGGAGACCAGACACAATGGCGCTAATGTGACAAAGCTTATCAGAATGTGTAGTCAATTTCCCGTCGCGTGGCGTGTCAGTCATAGTGACAGCCGAGCGTGAACCAGGCCCCCTCCTTATCTCGCCCGCTGCTCTTTGTCATCTTCCTTATACATTATATAGAGCTTTGTTGCAGTCTTATTCCTGTCGTCAGAAAGATTCCTCTTTTTTTTTAGATTCCAAAATGGTTGGAATAATGGACTTCTTAAGCCAAGGTGAACTGTAACAGCGAGATCTGTTACTGGAAGATATAACTGCGACCTGTTTGTGTTATGTAACCTTTCCAACTATGAGGGATGTTGGACAGTCTATGCTTGGGGAATTATTATGTGGAAAATGACTCAGTTAATTGGCTCTAATATCATTGTTCGGGGTTATACGCTATGCGTAGTGCACCGAGAGTCATTAATCTAGAATGATTATTACTAATTATTTGCCATATGTTGAAAATCATTATTACTATTATTATCATACCTTCTATTATTCGTCTTCATTGGTTTCTGCAAACCATCAGAAACCAATGAAGATGGATAATAGAAGGTATGATAGTTCTATATTCATTGGTAGTCATAATAACCTTTTAGATTATTTACCTATTACTATTACTCTTTATGCGGATTCTCGCCAATGGAAATTATAGTGTTAAAATAACTTTAATAAATAAATAACCTGTTAGAGGTTTAGTGAGAATTTGGACAAATCATTATATAATCTCACCTTTTTTTATTTTTATGTTAGCATCCTTTTCAACCACTTAGGATCATGGAGGGAGGTGTTATCTTCAGGTTGCCACCTCTTTTATCAACATCCATGACCCAGGACAGCTTTCAGCCCAAGCAGGATTGCGANCCGTTTTGTTGGGGTGGCACACACATGCTTGGCAAGCCTCCTGTACTGGATACTTAGGTCGGGGTGCTGGGCACAAAGAAGTCGTATATATATATATCACGTGCCAACAGGAAATTGTTGTTCTTTCGGCTCGTGATGGGACACTTGCGGGGCACGTCCTGCCAGATGTAAGAGTCTTACTGTCAGAATTATTAGCGCCATGTACGAGCTCCGTAAACTGAGCAGATTTACCATGTTTCATTTGATCATTTGAAAGTATATGATATATTATATCCTGTGAGCCGAAGAGAGAGCAATGAGCGTCTAAGGAGAGACATTTACACTTGCCTCCGTGAGGATGGGAAAGTACTAGTCATTAATTTTACATTTTAAAATTTTAGAAGATATATGCTTCTTTTTTTTAAAAAAAAAAACTTTTTTTTCGTAAAGGTAATTATAACGGAGATATGAAGATTTTCATTTTTAGTCTCCCTCTGCACCCCCTTTACTTCGACCAATTTCAAACATTAACAAACTTATCCAAGGCTTGGAAAAAAAAACAAAAAAAAAACAAAGCATAAATACTTCAATATATAGTGAACAAGAACAGTTGGGATAAAGAATGCAGTGAACACACAAAAAGAAAAACATTTTTTCTTTTTTTAAATGGAGAGTTTTTTGACCGTAGATATTATTAGATGATTTTAGTTGGGGTTCGGTCAAGGTAGATTTAAAAAAAAAAAAAAATACAAATTTATGATTTAGGCAGCATTAGAAAATCCAGATGAAAAATAGTTAAACATTGAAACTAATGAAAAAAGTTTAGATGAAATTTTAAGAGGTATAAACTGTTGTATTTATAAACAATACAATAAACGCCACTTGAAAATAATCTGTAACTACACAGAAATAATGTAACAAATAAATAGGGATAGGGATAATTTTCAAACCTTAATATATTCTGAACAAAAGCTCTAATCCCCACATATTCATAAACTTTTAAATCATGATATAGAAAACTACCTTCCCCCCAAAAAAGTCATCATTATAACATTCAGTAATTTTCTAGTAACAAAGGGTAGTAGTTTGCAATATGAATGCAGGTGGAATCATATGAGCATGGAACTTGATGGCACATCCACAGACTTGTCCTAGCCTGTACAGCAGCTGTTGCTAAGTTTCTATGTTAGGTTTAGATCCCCTCTAAGACAGTGAAAGGTGTTGGAGATTTCATAATAGTCTTAAGCTCAATACAGAAAAACTTTATATAACAATTTACAAGTAGACAAAAGAGCCACCTAAATCACCAGAGAGTGGATTCCCTGCATATTACTCCATCAGCAATTCAAAACATTCTGAGCGATCATCTTTAACTCAAGGAAGCTTTGTACTCTACTCTTNGAATAAAGATGACCGTAATGGTAAAGAATGAAAAAAGGAATGGGGTGGAGCGTGAAGGCGAGGATATTGTGACGGCAGTGTTATGAAGTTGCAGTGCAAACAGGGGCGGACATATTGTTCGGAGCCGGTCTTATTTTGTTTTCCCGCCTCGAACATGTGTATGTTTGCCAGGGGACAGCCCGAGGCACCCGGGCACGCGGTACTCCTGCGGCTTTATTGCTTTTCGGATTCCGCCGTTTTGTTGGGGTGGCACACACATGCTTGGCAAGCCTCCTGTACTGGATACTTAGGTCGGGGTGCTGGGCACAAAGAAGTCGTATATATATATATATCACGTGCCAACGGCAAATTGTTGTTCTTTCGGCTCGTGATGGGACACTTGCGGGACACGTCCTGTCAGAGAGAGTCTTACTGTCAGAATTATTAGCGCCATGTACGAGCTCCGTAAACTGAGCAGATTTCCCATGTTTCATTTGATCATTTTAAAGTATATGATATATTATAACCTGTGAGCCGAAGAGAGCAATGAGCGTCAAAGGAGAGACGATTACACTTGCCTCCATGAAGATGGGAAAGTACTAGTCATTAATTTTACATTTTAAAATTTTAGAAGATATATGCTGCTTTTTTTTTAAAAAAAAAAAGTTTTTTTCGTAAAGGTAATTATAACGAAGATATGAAGATTTTCATTTTTAGTCTCCCTCTTTACCCCCTTTACTTCGACCAATTTCAAACATTAACAAACCTATCCAAGGCTTGGAAAAAACAAAAAAACAAAAAAAAAACAAAGCTTAAATACTTCAATTAATGAACGCGTACAGACCTATAAACTAACATATATATATAGTGAACAAGAACAGTTGGGATAAAGAATGCAGTGAACACACAAAAAGAAAAACATTTTTTCTTTTTTTAAATGGAGAGTTTTTCGACCGTAGATATTATTATTAGATGTTTTTAGTTGGGGTTCGGTCAAGGTAGATCCAAAAAAAAAAAAAAAAAATACAAATTTAAAACAAGTGTACTTTTTAAAAGATTATCTGCCAAAGTTTTGGCTGGTATTTTTTGGCTTGATATCTGCAGTCATGGAAATGTGAACTTAGGGACATCCTCTCTCGTCTTCATGATAGCCCTGAAGATGGCTTACAATGTAAGCCGAAACGTTGGCAGATAATATTTTAAAAAGTACACTTTTTCAAATTTGTATTTTTTTTGTATCTGCTTTGACCGAACTCCAACTAAAATCATCTAATAATTTTTTCTTTCTGTGTGTTCACTGCACTCTTTTTCACCTGTTCTTGTTTACTATATATATATATATATATTGCAGCCATTAGTGTTTCCTATTTGTATTTTTTTTGTATCTGCTTTGACCGAACTCCAACTAAAATCATCTAATATTTTTTTCTTTCTGTGTGTTCACTGCACTCTTTTTCACCTGTTCTTGTTTACTACACATATATATATATATTGCAGCCATTAGTGTTTCCTTTTCTATATATTTTCTTAGATTCTTTTACAGGACTTGGGCATGTCAGAAAGTTGTTTTTGCCGAGCTTTCGCACATCCTGTGATGGCTTCTTCAGGACTGATTGGAGAATGAGTCATTATAGTCTCTGTCCATTCAATTTTTAAAATGCCATCACAGTTGTAAATGCCATCAAAAATAACTTTCCGACATAGTCAATCCTTGAAGAAATATTTATATATATTCCTCGAGGCCTTGGAAGCCTACATGAACACACACAGACACACACACACACACACACACACACACACACACATACACACACACNTTTTCCCATCGTTCGCGTCCCGTCGTTTTGTCGACTCCTTGTCTTCTGGAGAAATGTGCTCCGGTCCCCTCCTCCCTGGACTGCCGCTGGAACTCTGGAGAGTCCTCCTCCCCCAGGGCCCCTGCAGTCTGTTTGCACCGAGTTAGCCGGCTGAACGGGCCCTACACCGGTAGTCTCTCCCGTCTGTTTGTCTCGGACAGAGGCCTCCCTCACCCCACCAATCCACATCCCTCTTATTACCTCACACTCCTCACGGCTTTATTTGTCATTTTTTTTTTTCCTCGGTCCTCCTTTAGGATTCATGGCAAATATTGGCTTTACACTTAGGCCACTGACGTTTCAAGCGTCTCCCTAGAAATTCACTTCTTTTTTCTTATTTTAGCAAATTCAATAGGAGTTCAAGCAGCATTTGAGATTGTCTTCGTGACTGATTTAAAAACTTTTTTTTTTTTTTTTACAATTTTCTCGATCTTACTTACTAAACACAATAAATGAAAAATGACACTCTAATTTATACCTAAATAAAGACATTAATTGTGGTATGTAATCCCACAATAAATTTTCTACAAGAAACCCAGGGGAGCCAGAAAAAAGTATAAGTAGAAAATAATTTTTTTTCTGGTTCCCTTTGCATTACTTGAGAAAATTTTACTTGGGATTACATACAAGAAATAATATCACTATTTAAATAAGAAATATCGGGAATAAAACGAGAATCCAAAAAAAAAAACGGACTATGTATGGCTCCTTCGAGTATAAGACGAAATGTTCGTCTTCCTTGGGGGTTTAGACTCGAGGTAATGTGCATGGGGCTGGAGAGCTCAATAACCTACATAACCTGCCTCGGTAGTGTTGAGGTCAGCATACCTGCCCGGAAAATTACCTGCCGAGTTCGATTCCCGGCTGAGGTAGTAAGAGTTTTTTTATTCTAACTCCCTTTGAATTTCTTTTATATAATTGGTATGGGATTACATACCACAATTAATATCATTATTTATAATTTTTCTGTCTTAGTACAGTCAAATGGTCAAATGGCCTTCATAAGGGCTGAATATGAAAGAAAAACATTCAAAATAATATAGAAACATGTCTGTATATGATAATATACAGACATATTTCTAATTTTAATATATAAGTGTTAAAGGAATTGAGGATTTAATAAAAACTATTTTGGTTACAAAATGGTTTTTAATTGTTCTACTACCATGACCGAATTCCCAACAATCCTCTCTTCATAGAACTTGACGGTCAACAATTCATTCCATTAAGAACAAAACATTTAAATAAAAAAATTTAAAAAAAATTTTATTCGAGATATAAATGAAAGCAAAAGAATTAGTAAAGTGAATACAATCAGAATAGATAATAACAAATAGTTTTATCTTTCGATAACGCTTTATGTTGAAGAATGTATAAAAGTGATTCTAGACTGCTTTTAGCTACGAGTAAACATTGCTGAGGAAGATGATCTGTCACTTTTAGAAAGATATATTTTTATTTATTTTAATTGGAGTTGGAAAAGAAACTAATAGAATACTTATATTAAAAACTCAAAGGCTCTCTTGTATTTGAAAGATTACGTTTATATATTGCGTATTATCTTTCGGCTTTTAAGTACTCTTATCCGTAACTTCTGTTTATGGTTACGTCAATCTAGAGGTATAGGGGAAACTCATGCCCGTCAATGATCACAGAAATCGAGGCGGGGAAAAAGTCTTTAAAAAAACTTCGATTGTCTAAACAGTCTAACAATTATTTATTTTCCATTCAAAACTTTACAGCTTTACGCCTCCATGACGTTCTTAGATGTCGCGAGATCCTATTGTCCCGGCGAGGTACACACGTCTACTCATAAATAACTGCCGTGCAAATTATAAATGTAGTAGGATTGAAAAGTTGCGAATACTGACATTAATTTTATCAGAATTCATAATTTTCGGTTTTATAATGTTTAGATGGAGATCTGAATCAAGCCAATTGTTTTAAACATCAAATACATAGCGAAATTTTGGCTCTAGTGTCTAGAAATGTAAAGCGAAATAAGATCAGGCATTTACAAAGCCATAAAATTCTTTTTGTACGGCTTTTAAAAAAATGTTAATATAAACGCATTAAGTTAGTATTGTTGTAATTAGAAAAATTTTCAAATCAAATTAATGGATATATAAATATTAATTTAGTTGTGGTTTATTATCCCACGTACATTTTAAACAATTAATCCGAGGGAATAGAATAAAAAATCGATCTGTCCCAGCCAGGACTCAAAACTGGATCTCTTGCTTTCCGGGCACGAATGCTACCACTTGCACCACTGGGACGAGCTAGATAACTTATTAAATTCCCAACTCACTAGCGAGAGGCTAACCCACAAGAAAGAGGAATACATCGTCTTAAGCTCGAAGGAGCTGACATTGCCTAGCTATTTATCGACTCTCGTTATTTACTTTTATTTTCATTTATAAATATTAATTTAGTTGTGGTTTATTATCCCACGTACATTTTAAACAATTAATGCGAGGGAATAGAATAAAAAGTATATCTGTCCCAGCCAGGACTCAAACCTGGATCTCTTGCTTTCTGGGCACGAATGCTACCTCTTGCACCACCGGGACGAGCTAGATAAATGAAAATTCCCATGTTTATTAATGGAAATAAAAAGTAAATAACGAGCTTAAGACTAAGACGATGCTCCTGGGTTAGGCTCTCGCTAGTATGTTGGGAATTTAATAAGTTATCTAGCTCGTCCTGGTGGTGTAATGGAAACATTCTGGCCTGGAAAGCAATAGATCCAGGTTCGAGTCCTGGCTGGGATAATAGGTTTTTTAAAATTCTGTTCTCTTTCATCAATTATTTACAATGGATATATATTTTTGGCAATATCCTTAATATACGTATGGGATCGGTAATTACGTACTACGTAACTCTATATTTATTTGATAGTTTAACTCGTGGGCAGCAGCCAGGATGGTATCCCTTTCTGAGGAGGTTACCAGACAGATCAAGAGGCACGAAGCTATATGGTAATCCGGTAAATCGGTGAGGAAATGATTATTAAGCACGCCAGTACAACAAAAACTGAGGGTATAGCAGCTGGGGTCAATGTCTGGCTCAGGTAAAACAGTGGCTAATGAGAGGTTAGGGGCCAGGTGTAGGGGCCAAGTGCGTGCGTGCATGAGAACCCGGATCAGCTGTGACCTCCGCGCGGGAGCGTGCCGAGAGTCGGCGCGATTATCTGATTTGTAACTTTCCCACATCATTCATAAGAGTCACTATCGACCCCGAACTCGCGACTGGGGGGGGGAACTGAATTCCCCAGATTTTTGTTGGGAGGTTAGACCCCCTCCCCCCCCTCAGCAACAAAAAGGAGTCGTGCAGGAACTAACTAAACTGTGTAGAAAGGTACGCACAATAATCCAGAAACATGAGACAACTACAAGACAATGTTCAAAAATGCTCAAAAAGTCTTCAAATTCAAAAGGAGCGTTTGTTGACCGTAGATATTATTCTAAGATGATTTTAGTTTAAGATGATATTTCAATTTTTTTTTCTTGTCAATAAGTTGTTTGTTTGCATGTTTTTTTCAAATTGGTTCTTTTTCAAATTGTTTTCATAAACTTTTAATTGTCTTACATAGCTTTCTACATTCATATCTACCTCGACCGAACCCCAACTAAAATCATCTTAGCATATTCAAATTCACTTTTAGAAACATCTTTAACATTCTTAATACTCGTTGCTTTTTCGATTTTGTTTCTTATCAGTTTAAATCTAAGATAGAGAGAAAATGATTGGGGTAGGAAATGTATTTTCTTCATTTATCCATAACTGCAGTTTGCGGAGACTATGTTATGGGCGCATCCATGCCCCTCCTCCCCAAAAAATGATTTGCCTTTTTTTTCTTCAAATTTTGCCAAATATTTATTTTTTACAAGAGGTTTTCGCTCATCTGATATTTTGGACAAATAAAGGAAAGCGTTTATTTTATATTTTGAATATATATACCGAATTTCATTTTTTTAAAAAATACTGGCTTAAAGAGCGTTAAAAAAATACACAAACCCGGAAATAAGTGTGTGTGTTATGTGTATAAATTTTTTTTATTATTTTAGTGACCTTATGTAATGATAAAATTTTCAAGTAATCTGGAACAATTATAAAAAGAAAGACAATTGAGCACATCCATAGGAAAACCATTGTCAGTAAGGCGTTAGGGAAAAGAGATAATATAAAATACATGTAGAGAATTCCAAAACAATATGTCAATTGGGGTTGTTCCAGGTTTTGTTGACGTAAGCTTCCACGGCTTGAGTCATTATCATAAATGTCGACTTCCAGGTTTGACCGTGTCATGGCGACTTTTTTTTGCCGCTAAGCTTTCGTTCATCGTGCAGGGAGCTCCTTCAGGGCTGATTAAGCAAAATTTGCTATCCGGCATTCCTCTAAGTCCGAAGGGAAGCCCGAAGTCTAGCAATCACTATCACTATAAGAACCCCGCTCTCTCCGAGATCCTTCATTCTTCGATCAGCCCTGAAGAGTCTCACTGCATGACGGACGAAAGCTTTGGCGACAACGTCAAGACACGGTCCAACCTGGAATTCGACTTTTATGATATTGTCTCAAGCCGTGGAAGCTTACGTCAACAAAACCTGGAACAACCCCAATCGGTATATTCCTTTGGAATTCGCTAAATGTATTTTTTATTATCTCTCTCCCCTGACGCCTAACTTACTATGGATGTGCTGAATTGTCTTTCTCGCTCATGGCCATTACGCTCGATATTAACCTCCTGCTGGGTCCTCGTCAGGACTAGACCGAGTAGGAAATCCATTCTCCTCCACTATTCGGAGGACATGGTGAAGGCGGTGTGACTAAACCTCGGAGAGTGACCAGCGTCCACCCCGACGTGCGCCAAATGAGACCCCACCTCCGGCCGGATAATGGACATCAATGACTCATCACCAGCAGCGCTATTGTTTACACTTTGCACACACAGAGCGAGCCCTGTTTGCTCTCTTGGCCGCAGACCGCTCCAGCTCCATTACCACCTACCTCTGTATCCTAAGGCCTTTTAGTCAGCCGATATTGAAGGCCTTCAATCCTGAAGAGCCGTGCCTGAGTGATCACTTGTCACTTCGAAAAGATTGATCTTCCGGTTATATCAGTATACTTCATTGTAATTTATTATCGGTACACGAATGTATAACAATACCAAAGATTATTATACAATAGTATTGACTGAGACTGATTGAGTTGAGAGTCATTGGTTTTTGAATTTATCTAATCGTTTTAATATAATCTATAGTTTCAGAAATATATTTTTTTTTCGCTCTCTCAAACTTTTCAAAAGTTCTACTAGCAGTACAAATACCCGGTCGGACAGTCTCCTTCTTCAAGTGAGGGTGTCTGGTAAGGGAGAGAGTTGAGACAGGGGCAGTGATGAGCACACCCCGCCGGCAGACACATTGATTACGCCGTCCGCTGATTGACGGCGATCTGCTGGGGAGAGACAATCAGGTTCCCCCCCCCCACCCTTCCCCTATATCCCCCCCCCGGACAATGTCTCCTCATCATGCGGCTTATTTGACTAGCGCTTCTCAGCGCTCAGACACCAACTTTGCTCTGCGCGTAGTGCACCTGCATCATTCCTTGTCGGTAAGGACTTGGGAAGGGTTCGCTTCGGAAAGGCTACACAAAGGAAAACTTCACAAGAAAGCAGTTAATTGAGAAGATATAAAACTTTATCTAGTTAAAGTAACACATATTCACACTATCAGCATTAGATAAAGTAATTAAAAATAAACTATTCTTTACTAATTTTTTGTGCAAGGGAACAGAATAAAATATCTAACTGTCCCAGCCAGGACTCGAACCTTGATCTCCTGCTATCCGGGCCGGTGCATTTACCAATTATGCTACCGAGACAAGTCTGATAAGTTATTAAATTCCCTGCACAAGTGTCGAGAGTCTAACCTCCGAGGCGGACGAATATATCGTCTTATGCTCGGAGGAGCTGACATTGTCCAGCTGTTTAAATGACTCTTGTATATATAACGAAAGTAATTTAAACAGCTGGACAATGTTAGTTCCTCCGAGCATAAGATCAGTTAGATTTTTATTCTGTTCCCTTGCACAAAAAATTAGTAAAATTTACGTGGGATTAAATAGCATAAAAAAATAATATTTAAAAAGGATTTTTCTTTCGTATATGAGAAACACTTCTTTTCCTTAAAAGACAAACGGAAATTAAGTGGGCAATAGCAGAGAGGTCGGACAAAGGACAGAGATAGAAGGGAGAGACTTAGATTACCTCCGATGCCATTAGGTAGACCATGAACATGAGCTTCTCATACCTAACTAATAATAAGAGCTAAAACATGTACAGGAGACTGAAATTGAACATTGTTTTTAGTTATTTTCAATGTCAGAGGCATCTAGTTCACCTCTACTTGCATGAACAGTTATAAACAAAGATACGTTTCCTTAGAAAAAAAAAAAAAACTTTTTTCTAAAATTATTGATCTAATATCCTTTTATTGAGAACCAAGATTTTAATAAACATAAGATTTCACATAGTTATGATTAATATAGAAGTTAATCACAATGCATAATAAACTAATACGTAACAAAAACACATGACAGTTATAAATAGTGAAAAACTAAGTAAGGATTAAAATGAAATCATAACATCTTATTTGTAAATTGAAATTTTTTTTATTAATTGAAAGTAAATGAAATTGATATTTTAATTTTTGAAGTGTGAAGTGCTTCGAATCTTAAGTGACAAATCCGAGCCCTTCCTATTAATCACTTTCCTCGGTAAGACAAGACATGCCTAATGTGGAGACTTCTTCTACTATANCTTTCACAATAATTAATGGGCTTATGACAGTAAATATTAAAAAAAAAATAAAAAAGAAAGTTATTTCCTTCTGAAAAGTTAAAGAATCTTCTACATAATATATTTTGTATATTTTAGAGGTTGTTACATTGTTATCGTTTGCATAGATTTAAATTATTAAAATAGTGCTATGTAAATAAGCAAATTCTAATTTATTAAACCCATAATCTCAAGTTTTCCTTCAGACATTTCCATACGATAATATTCGGTTATATCAAAAAGAAATTCAGGATACTAAATATTCATTTTTTAGGTTTTAGTGCCCAAAAAAAGATTTTACTGTATTTAGATTTACCAAAATTATATTGTTTAATGTTTGGGCTACTTGCAATTCTTGTAATATTTTTATAATAATGGCCCAACATATAAAATTTTTATTTGAACAAAGTTGTTGAAACTAAGATAATATAATATGGGTATCATGTCCATTTATAACAATAAATAAGTAAAAATATTGTTTTTGGTTACAATGGCCACTAAATAAAAACAAGTCTGAAACAAATATTAAGTGATTATTCAAATGCATTAACGGTAAATAGAAGACGAAACTAAATATTAAATACCACATTCACTGATATAGATGTATTTCATAAACCGATAAAAATTGCAAATAAGTTTTACATTCCCGCTTTGTCCGCGGCAGTGTTAATATCGTGCNAAGAAAGATCAGGTCAAAACATTTTAAAGGAAAATATGAAATTAGAGACAGGAAAAATGTTTTATTTATTTATAAAAAAATCAGTTATTGACGAAAGTGGCTAAAAAACATACAATATTAATATTATCCACTCAGATTTTAGTTTAATGCTACAATTAGTTATGACTTTATAAAATTATTTAAGACAGTAAATATTCTAAAATAGAATTTACTTTTTAAAGTTAAATTCAATTTTTTTTTGCCACTGTTAAGCATACATACTGAACTTCCGCTTCGTTGTGTTTCCTAATCTGAGCGAGGGAGACTTTTTCTCTCCCTTTAATACCCCTTTTTTTCCCCCCCCGAAACCTTATGCCACCCCCCGCCCAAAAGAAAATTTACACCGCCCATTCCGAAGATAAGTGAGCCGGAGGAAGGGTGTAGATACAAGGTGAGTGTGTGTAGCATATTTTTTTTATTTATCTTGAGACGAGGGTGTCGGGAGACCGGCGAGATAAGTGGTTCCGTGGAGATATGGTGGTTGGTGAGTGGGTCGGTGGGGGGTGATAGAACCCCGCGTTCTCCTGGTCCTCAGATAGCAATGTCTGTCATGGCGACCTCTCTGGACAGCAAGCTCAGCCAGTACTTAAATTATCTATTAATAACTATTTTTGTAATGACGTACCGAAGTTTTATTGATGTGCTTCATCAGCACGTTGTCCGACTTGGAAGTTTACATCGGTGATCATATAAGAAATGGCTTGTATAACTTCATTGAAACATGTAAATAGCCTAATAACTATCGGTAATAAAAAATAACTATGGTAAAAAATAACTTTGTTATATATTTAAAAAAATTATAATTTATAAGTCCCCATTAGAAAACAAATTAATTGTCACATTAATCTATCAACATGAATAGTTTAATGAAGAGAGCACTGTCGGGAATTCGGTCTTGGTGAAGAATTAAAAACTAATTTGTAACCCCAAACGTTTTTATTTACCGTTTCAGCCTGAACTTCAGGCTTTCATCTGGACTGAATATGAAAAAAAAAACCTACATAAATAATATAGAAACATATCTATATGTCATAATCTAACAAAGAATAAATAAATAAAAGTATAAAACTGCGTGTAATTGATTATATAAAATGCATGACAACTGGATACTTAAGATATTGGGGAAAGAATAATAAAAATTAAAAAAAAAAGAAGTAAAGTCCCGATTCATTCAATCAGTACGATTCAAAAAAAAAAAATTATTTTACAATATTCTGAGAGTAAAGTACCAAATAGGGTGAAGGAGAGAGATTAGTAATTATTGCAAGACCGAATTCCTGATAATCCTTCAAAATTTCACAAAACTTTAAATGTCAACAAATTTACCCCCAAAATGAATAGTTTGTTTTTCTCGAATTAAATAGTATATTTGGAAAATATATAAATAAAACCAGGATATTTTTACCAAACGGAGAGAGGTAGTTATTAACCTTTTTAAGTTTTAATTGTGATTAGAACTAGTAATATCACATAATTGCTCTACTTGAGGTATTCAATTCGATAATAATTTAGAAGAATTATAGTCCAAAGTCCATGGTAAAGCCCAGAATACAATATGGCTAATCAGAAATAAGCCTCACAACCTTTTTTTTTTTTTTTTTTTTTTTTTTTTTTTTTTTCAAGCTACTCAGTAAATAACATAGTTAAAATAAGTACCAATTGGAGTCTTTTTTATAACTTAATTTTTCAAATTTTTCTATATTTTCTCTGGTCTTAATTAATATGTACTAAAGATGATGCTAGCTAATGTGTGTGTGTGCGCACGCGCGCAATTGTGCATCAGTAAGCCTGTTTGTCTACGTAAAATTAAGTTTCAATGAAAATTTGATAAGTTTTAAAAGTCAAATTTGTCTTGAAGCTTATCCTCCGTTAAAGCATTTATAATGGATAAGGCTTTTAGCACAGGAACTGACTAAATAAATTGATACATTAATAAATTTTAATGTTTTATAGAATTTTTTTTAGTGCAAGGGAACAGAATAAAAAATCTAACTGTCCCAGCCAGGATTCGAACCTGGATCCCCTGCTATCCGGGCCGGTGCATTAGCCACTTATGCTACCGGAACAGGTCAGATAAGGTCAGATAAGTGCGGGGAATTTAATAACTTATCTGACCTGTTCCGGTAGCATAAGTGGCTAATGCACCGGCCCGGATAGCAGGGGATCCAGGTTCGAATCCTGGCTGGGACAGTTAGATTTTTTATTCTGTTCCCTTGCACTAAAAATTATCTAAATTTACGTGGGATTAAATACCACAAATTAAATAATATTTATAAAATTAAAATTAAAAATAAATTAAGTAGAGTCATTTAAACAGCTTGACAATGTCAGCTCCTCCGAGCGTGAGCGATATATTCGTCGGCCTCGGAGGTTGGACTCTCGACACTAGTGCGGGGAATTTAATAACTTATCTGACCTGTTCCGGTAGCATAAGTGGCTAATGCACC